>JAUMHE010000072.1:4751330-4778153 GCA_032359235.1 Enteromius mattozi
TTCATATGATGTAGACATCTCAGTTTTGTAAAATTTTACCTTATGACTGGTTTTGTGGTCCAGGGTCACATATATATGTAATATATATGTATATGTTTGTATGTGTATATATATACTGTATATATACACACATACTAGTCATGATCCATAAAAACCATAACAGTAAACTACTTGATTATATATTTGTCTTATACAAGGCCATAGCAGCAGAATTTGTCTTCGGCCTTGCATTTTAATTATTTTTATAATATAAGTTTAGTTTTAAAATTTTATTTAATAGTTTTAATTCAGTTTTAGTAATTCTAGTACTTCAACTTTAGTTAAAGTATTTTTAGTATTTTGTTTTATGTTAGCTATATTTCAGTTCACACAAGTGATCTAAGGACTCACTGACTACTTTTATGGAAAGTCATGCAAGCTCTAGTGGTCTTGTGTTAATGAGCTTATGACATCAAAAGACATCTGACATCAATACCATGTACATTTCTGATGTCTTGCAGCTTTGCATCCTTAAATAGTCTGTTGTGGACTGTAGAGTATTTTTTGTACATTCAAGCTTGTCTGCATTGCATGTTAACACTCCAGCATTACAAATGCACACGAAAAATCTGTTGTCTGTGATGGGATCCTGTGTCAGTATTTAACAAATCTTTATTTATTTACTACAAGAGAACCCTGTTTTAAACTATTTCTGTCTCTCAGCTGAATGGCACTACTGTGGGTGACGTCAACATCAAAGTCAGCATTGCCAGGAAGCAGCCCATGCTTGATGCTGCCACAGGGAAATCTGTCTGGGCTTCTCTTGGTAAATAAAGACATTTCATAGGAAAAAAAATCTGTCAGGCTGAGTGTTGCACACTTGACTAACCTATTTCTATTTCTGTCTTCTTTTCTTGCTCTTGATTTTTTCATCCTTCACAGCTGTGCAGAACAGTGCCAAGGGCTCGTACAGAGACAAACGGAGCCAGGTCATCTACACCGAAGATTTTTGAAAACAGTTATTTAGCATATGTTAAACTATGTTAAAATTGTGTCTACATATAGCAAGTGCTTTGTTTTTCAAAGAAGTGATAAAGTAAATCTCACTTTTCTGTCGTTTAATTAACAGCATTTACTGCTTAGTGTTTCTGGACATTTAGCTCAGTCACGGATTACATCATTGTGTTCAATAAATAATCAATAAACATTTCCATCAGCATGTCTGGGTTGACTTTATATTATGGGCTAACTGAAAAACATTACCTTAGTGAAACATCTATGCAATGCATCTTCAGAGATAGACAGGCAGAAATGATCCACCTGTTGAGTTTTTAACTGTGACATCAAGCAAATCTGAGCTTTGTATATATGGGTTTATGTATGAATAATAACTGATTTAATGCAGACCTCTACTGTGTGGAACAAGCTTTTCCCTACAACAATTCACAACATTAGATGGTATTGATGAAATGAGCTCTAGTTTAGACCTTCCAGTGCTCTTTTTGCCTAAAGGGAAACAGAATACTCAGAACACAAATACAGAGGCATGCACTGTTATATAAACTCTCTGCATACTGAAGAGTATCGTTTTTCAGATTTAATGGGAAACATAACTTTTTTAGACTATTGTTTCTCCCACAAGATATACAACATTACTCATATGAATGAGGAAAAATATTAAAACAAACATTTTTTAAAAAGTGAGAAAAATGCAGCACTCTGAAAGTCTAAGCTCTCAGTTACAAGAGCTAATGGAAATGCACTGTTTGCTATATATCTTATATTGACAAGATGCATAAGAACTAGTCTGACAAATAATAACCGTGTGAATTACATATAATAAATTATTTTAGGCTGATGTAAAAGATTTTGCTCTTTCCCAGTTGTTCAAGTATGTAAAAGCCGTGACTACAAAAAGCCGCCCGTGTCTCAGTGCAAGTTAGTGGTTAGATTAGGATTTATAGTGAAATACTTGGGTGGAAACATGTTTAGTCTAGCTGTTTGTAAAGAATGCATAGTTAGATTCAGTAAAAAAAGGAAGAGTTGCTCCTTGTGCAAGAGAAGAGATACTCCAGCTGGTGAAAGAAGAAGCTTGCAAACATAAGAGCATGAGGAAAAGAGGGGGAAAAAAACGAAAGGAAGGACGTAACATGTGACCAGGTATGGTTTCCCATACTAGGAATTTGTGCACACACACAGCCGTGAGAAGTGAACAACCACGCACGCACAGTGAACACACACCCAGAGCAGCCAATGGCAGTATTGAGGGGATGCAAAGGCGTCGAAAAAGGAAGGAGCACAAGAGGGAGATGTTTAGTTTGCAAGATATCTACTGGATACTAGCTTTATATCTAAGGAACAGGAGTCCACTAACATCACTGATTTTCAAGTACTGAATGTTTTCGGTGATAGCAGGAAGAATATCTCGTTAGGAAGTCTGGAGGTGGGTCACAGGTTTGACACAACATTAGGGTGATTAAATTATGGCAGAATTAAAAATGTTGCCTAAAAAACGGAGTGAATGTCATTCATTCACTTCAGGCTATAGAGCTCAAATGCATAGTAATTACTTACCAATTTCAAAGACATTTTTATGGCTGTGCAAAATAAAAATAGAAAAGTGTATAATGAAAAAAATCTAATTTTCATTATCACTCCTGCTTTACCTATTCAAATATGATTTAAACCCTAGCCCAACACCACCCTCATTGTTTTTCTGCATCTCCATGTGATTTTGGGGCATGGTCTTTCCGTGTTGCTCCATCAGGTGACGGCGCAGAGCAGACCTATGGGCAAAACTGACGTGGCAGTATGCACATACATATGGCCGCTCCCCACTGTGCACATTTATGTGGTCATATAGTGTTGACTTTTGAGTGAAGGTCTTTTGGCAAAGGGGGCAGCAGTGGAGCTTAGATACTCCACGGTGGGCGATCATGTGGCGGTTCAAGATATTAAAGTGGCTGAAGTGCTTCCCGCAGCATGGACACATGTAGAGCCGGTGTGTTGACAGGGAATGCATGGCTAAGTCCTGCAATGAACAAAGTGCTAGTCCACAATGCTCACACACTACTGGTCCCTCTACGCAGGACGTGGATCCCACCACTGCCACGGACTCATCAGCAGCTCCATGTTCATTTGTATGCGTCCCGACTCCCATTCCCTCTTCTCTGTTGGAAGCTCCCACACCAAAGTGTGCAGGACCTCCATCAGAGCCAATCTCTTCTCCTTGTCCCTCAACAGGCCTGTACTCAACAAAGACAGAACCATCTATGAGATTCTGATTAGACTTGAAATCATCTGGAAAGTCTGCCCCAGAATTACCCATTGACTCATCTGGTGTTGGAAGGTGCTCCTGATAATCCTGATAGTTACCCATGAGCTTGCGGTCTTTGAATACGTATCGCTTCCTGTGTTTAAAGCCTCTACCTCTGCCTCCCCTGTGCTCTCCTTGCCGTCGTCTCCACACACGGCTCGTACCTCTGAAGCCGTTGCTTTTGGCTTGACCTTCCATATTGGGTTCCTCAATTGCTGCGTCCAGCTGATCGTGACCATCCAGCACCACAACAGCTTCTCTGTCTTCTTCCTCAGCACCAGAGATCTTCTCTGGGTCTCGATGTTCATCATTGATCTGCACCTGAATGATGTCACCCTCAGGACCGTCCTCTCCCTCAAACTGGCCAGATCCATCTGATCCTCTGACCTGTTATTGTAAGAACATATTTTAGTAAACCACAACCAAGCCAACTTCCTTCCAGGTGTTCAAATTGGTAGAAATTTACACCAACATAGAAATCAATTTTTGCATGACTTTTTTTTGGCGATGGGTCTCTATGTAAAATGCATCATCTATGGTGCAAGGTTTTTGGATGATATATTGAATATTCATGATTTGCAATGATTATTGTTTATTCACAATACCCGAGAGCATCATTTGATACAATCTTGCACAAGATACTCCTGAAAAGATTAGTATCTATAGGGATCACTGGAACCCCTATCCTGGTTTAGGTCTTATCTTACCGGTCACACTCAGTATGTTCAAATTTACATTTTTAAATCAAGATCAGTAGTAAATCAGTAGTACAGTTACTACTAGTGTCCCTCAGGGCTCTGTTTTGGGCCCACTGTTATTTATCATCTACAGTATTTACTACCTCTTGGCCACATTTTCAGGAAATATGGTTTCTATTTTCACTGTTTTGCCGACGACTACCTGTCTTCCAAGCCCTCTAGTTCTTTTCCTCTAGCTTCCCTGACCATATGTTTAAATTAAATTAAAGACTGGCTTTCAGCCAACTTTTTAAGGCTGAGGTCTTATTTATTGGTACAAAATCTACTTTGACTAAATCTGATTGTTTTAATGTGGATATCGATAATAATGCAATTCGTCCTTCTCGTCAGGTTGAGTCATTTTCAAAAGCACATTTTCTTTTGAAGCTCCTGTCAATAATATTTGTGTTCCCAAAGATGAACGAAGGTCTATGGGTTTGGAACGACATGAGGGTGAATAATTAATGACAGACTTTTCACCAATGTCATACGCTGAATTAATTAGTACTTACACTAACAATCACTGGCATAGACGGACAGTCTTCTGATTTCACAGTCTGAATAGACTTGTTTGAGGTGGAGACATTCACAACTGGGCTGCAGCTCTGGGGCTGCATGTACTGGCTTAGGGCTCCTCTGCATTTCTCCACCACATGCTCCATCTGCAGGTAGCTGGCTGCAGTCAGGTAGTTGACGATCTCTTTGGCACTGAACTGCAGCATCCCTGTGTAACAGGACTGGAGGAGCTCACATACCACTGCTGAGCTGTGCAACATTGACACCTGCTGGGCAGAAAGAGCATTTGTTGACAGAATGAAAACCGCTACTGTTAATATAAAAATAAAATTAAAAACAATAATTTACAGCTAACAAAAGTACGCTCCAATTTTAAAGCAACACCAAACAGAACTGCATAAATTCAAACAACAAATACTATAGTATATTCTAATCGCATACTGCATGTCTGCGACAATAATGGAAAAACATTTTTCCATTATTGCCCTTTAACACCCAGTGTCACCAAGCCATGTCTAAAACATTTAAGAGACAATAAGGTTACTTAAAATAGTTCAAAAGAAAATGTTGATTTTTTTTCGATGACATAAAAACTAATGTGCAGCAAAAACTGTTCTCACTTCAGGTGGTCCAGATGTTATTTAATGTTACCTTATAAATAAAAAAATAAAAGGTACACCAAAGTAAATAATCATACAGATTACAGATTTCACTTGACAGCAAATGGCTTTACCTGTAGCTCTGATGTGGGGTTCATGAGAAACTGGTCCTTGAGAAAAACAGAGCAAGCAGCAAGTACAACCTTGTGACCCCTGAACGTACGCCTGCCTTCCGCCACAATGGTGACATCACAGAAGTGCTGCTGTGTTCGCAGGAAATTCATGTTACTCAGGGCGGTGTCTCCATGCCCAGGCAAACGGAAACTCACCACATCCATGTTTTTACTAAAGGAAGCTAAAGAAAAGAAAAAAATAAATAAATCAATAAATAGTAAAATAATTATTACTATTTGAAATATTTCATATGAATGGCCACAAAAAATATCTACACTTAAAAATGATCAAGTTACTCTTACTACAATAGTTACTACTCTTGAGCATCAATGACTGTTTGCAGCTTTGGATCTCAAAATCATATAGTCACTGCTGGACAAACCTTGGATGTACAGGAGATGCTGGAAATCTAAACAATATGCAGGACCTGGAGAATACAGTATTTATGAAGAACAGTGTTTAACTGCTCAGGGCTGCTTTTACAAAAGCATTGAAAGCCTAAGTATATTACAGAACCATTGCCACTAATGATGCTGTTAAGAAACAGCCCAGGACAAACAAGGGACAACCTCGACTATGTATTTATAATTAGAATAAAGCAGCAGCACAGCTCTTCATTGTATGAAGACTCAGTGTTGGGTCATTCTACAGAAACGCCCACTTTTGACACGGCAAAATATTTTAAAATGTATTTTATTTTTCTAACATTTAAACTTAGACCATATTTTTAGGTCACCTTTTGACTTCATGAATACATATAGATGACGGCTTTTTGTGTGTGTTTTGTTGCTTTTTTTGTGCAATTATTTTAAGACCACTTGTACCATTTTTGTCACTGGTGTTACCTTCTTTAGCAATGTTAGAAGACATTTATGAAACATTATTTCTAAAAAAAAAAAATTTCAGCAGATGTAGTCAGAGTTACAGAAAAATAATGAAAATGCAAGAAATAAAGAGATTATGTTTTATTTACTTAATGTGAGAAGATAAAAACAGTACAGTAACACAGCATGGTAACACCAGGGACAAAATGAATCACCAGAGACCTAATCTACTGATCTTCACTGTTCATAAGAAAGGTAAACCCAGTCACAATTTTCATGAAAAGTGCATTTGACACAATGTCTGCTGCAAGGTATCAAACCACATGTTGTCAATCATGTTATACTGTGTATCATGTAATACATCAGTGTGATTTTTCTTTATCCCAAAATAAAAGACTTTTGTTAAGTGGTAACACCAGCGACAACTCCAGGGGACCATTGTTTCCATATTATATTTAATTGTTAAATATTACATTATATTTGATTGTTATAAATAGACTTTTGCAATCCTGCTTTTGACCTCAAAATAAAGCACTTTCCCTCTGTACATGCCTGTGGGGACAAGTAGTTTTATGGTGCTTGGAATTCTATAAAATTAATATTAAAAATAATAATAATGCCACATTGATGGCTCAGGAAGGTGTAATTGCTCAAATAACACAATGTTTCATTTTAAAATATAAAAAAAAAATCATCTGTAATATATCTAGGAAAGACGTTTCTGAAGAATGACCCTGTTATTGTTTACATCAGTGTTGAGGTAAAGTAGCTGGCACTGTAACTTAGCACCTTTTGTTTCAGACAGGCTGTTTAACTCACTGCCCTTAATACACTGCATCTCATTGATCTGGAGTGATTTAGCTGTTAGTGAAGAGAAATACATAATCATACAAAACACACGAACACATATTTATGAGGATATCTAGATATCAATGCATCTCCATCGACGGGACGAGCGAAAACACCAAACTAAAACACTCGCGCTGCTCTTGTTATCTTTATGTGTCTGATTTCGGTTATTCCTGCAAACGTTATAGATTTTCTATTGTGCTCCGTTTTGTTCGCAGAAAGAAATGAAATCACGAAACTTACCAAGAAATATTGAATACAAAAGATGAATTTCAGAATAAAAGCCCCCTTTGGACAACAACAAGCCAGTGGTTCTTAACCTATTTTTTTAATGGCAACTACTTTTTAAGGTGTATTACCGCCACCTACTGTACTGGAGTGTGGACCAGAGATTTAATCTTTCTTCAAAAAAAGAAAAGAAAAACTACTATCTATTCATTAATCCAATTTCTTTTCAGAAAACTAAGCTTTACATGTCTGCACATCATTTAATATATCCTTAAGGTTTAATCTATTAACCCCATATTTCTTTAATTCATCCTGTAATCTTATTCTTTGAATCTTATATTTTATACAGTGACAAATAACATGTTCCACTGACTCCTCTTCTGTTCCACAAACCTGAAGGATGCTTTTTCATTAAAAACATTTTTATTTAACCCATTATTGCTATTAGATGTAGCTTAATATTGAACGTTTTACTTTTGCGATTTGTGAAATTGACTCTGAACGTTAAAATGATATTCAGTAGATCCTACAGAATAAAAGCATTTATCTGAAAGTTGCTTTTAATATCAACGATGAATATTACTGACTAGTGTTAGATACTGCGTAGCCTGTGAAAATGCAAAGAAACAACAGAATTTATATTAGTAGTGTATAATAGGTTTTAATATAAGTTTTTTTTTAATATATCATGCATTTTGGTCATTTGCAGCCATCCTCTTTTGAGGCAGTACTCCAGCCTGGCCCCCAATTTAGGACATGCAGTTCAAATGCCCTGGCAATGTAATATTAATTCACAGCAAGAAAATTAGTCGAGACAAATCTCTTTAATACGGCTTTGTTGAATTAGTAACATATGGGCACTAAAGTTGCACTACAACAAAAATGACAAACACTTTTTCTTTCCTCTTCACGCCACAGTACTAATTCATGAACATACTTTGTTTTGTTTGCATTAACATTGAGCACTGTTAAAAGCCATATATATGCTAGACATTCACATGGCATCCATTATCGTCTGCTTGCTTGTAGCAAAAGACTTTAAACCTGTAAAGAAAAACAGAAAACTGAAACATTTGTTCTCTTATGTGGTATACAGATGGAAAACTGTCATCTTTACAAATGCAGATGTGAAGAACATTAAGGTTTAAACAACATCATTAACCTCTTTCCCAAGGTCAGGTTGAGCGGTTCTAAGAACAGTAAGAATGGTTCTTACGGTTAGATTTCTAATTGAGCTGAACCGTGTTGGCAGAATGAGTGTAGTGACGTCATCAGTCAGGATGGGTTACTTGTTTATTGCCTGATTCTGGCTGCTTGTTTCTCTATGTAGCTGGCCAAGCAGACTATTTGAATGAAGTAAAAGGAAATATATGATCAAGGTCCCTGTCTATCTCATACCGCACATAAACACTAGCATTACCAAGCCAATGACTGACACATTTGTATGTGAAACCATATCTATAATGGCTGGGCCAGATCGTCACGGAATAAAATGGTTATGTAACCAAAATGGTTCGGCAGATAATTCCATTTTTGTTTATTTTCAGAAATCATGTTTTTTTTTTTTTCAATAATGTTCATTCCAAGTCATATCAATCAAACTGCAGTTGGGTTATTCTGATTAAGTAATAATAACTCAAATACAGGTAACTTACAAAATTAGTTTTTTTTTTTTTACATATATTAAAAGTTTGTTTTAAAGCAAAAGCACATAAATTCAACAGTTGTTTTTGGACTTTTTAAATGTTTTTAAACATTTAAATTACGTGAAGTACAGGGAACAGCTTTTTTTCTCACCATTCTAACGTTCTGCTTCTGCAAGGTTGCTGAAAGTTTCAGCGTTTATTTTCTTTTACTCCCTTAAAGTCTGCATGAACGATAAGTTTTACATCCTTATCGTGACGTACTTCTGAGAGAAACAGAATAGTACATGTGGAAACTAAAGGCCGTGGCTTGTTTTTTCTATTGCAAATTGATTGGATGTAGTAAAGTAGGTGTCTCATTCAGAAATGAACACTGACAGTTAGAGAGCCGTGGTTAAGGATGTCAAACTGAGGTCATCAGAGAAGATCCATCATTTTAGAAGGCAGGGGCATTTTTAGATTTCGATTAAAGATTATGAAGGCAAACAATTTTCTTTTTGTGGATTGACTGACCACAAAAATAGCAATGTGTGTTAACAAAATAAATACTCAGTTTTGATTTCACACGGACTTCAAGATGATATAACGGTATATCGAAATTATCCATCCTCGATCACTTTTAGTCAGTTTTGATGATGCTCTTTTCAGCTAGCATGTCTTTTCAAAGTGATAGTGATTTTTTGGCTTCTGTTCAAAAACAACAAAGGAGTTTGTCGGCTTCTGCAGTAAAATGTGAAGTTGCAATACCCTGAAAGTAGACAATACCGACTTTTTGTGACAAAACGTATTTAGGATTCAGATCGTACTATATGTGAATATTGCACAGAACTTAAACTTTTTTTAAGTGGCATTGATCAGTTTTTCCTCTTCATATCTTGTTTAGAGTTTCACAGAAAAAAAGTCAGGTTTGAAATGACACGAGGGTGAGTAAATTATAGCATTTTCCTTATTGGATGTTGCTATTAGAGTATGAAGTCATTTATCCTCTCCAGGATCAAACTGCTTTGGCAGCGTTCGGCCTGCACATTGACAAATCGGAATCATTTTGAAGCAACGATACGGTTATTACATACTGATTACAAAGACGTACATTTTCATCTAATGTGCACTGATAAATTATGCACAATAAACCTAGAAATGTGTATTAAGAAAGTAAATAGGGTTCATTCGGATTTCAACGTACTCTAAACCCCATCCCCAGCACCACTCTCATTGTTTCGCTGCATTTCCAGATAATTTTGGGCTGTGGTTCTTCCGTGTTGCTCCTTCAGGTGGCGGCGTAGAGCAGGCTTGTGGGCAAAGCTGACATGACAGTACGCGCACACATGTGGGCGCTCTCCACTATGCAGGTTCATGTGGTCACACAGTGTTGACTTTTGAGTGAAGGTCTTGTGGCACAGGGGGCAGCAGTGGAGCTTGGATACTCCACGGTGGACGATCATGTGGCGGTTGAGGTTACTGGAGTGGCTAAAGTGCTTCCCGCAGCATGGACACACGTACAGCCGGTGTGTTGACAGGGAATGCATGGCTAAGTCCTGCGTTGAGGAAAACGCTAGTCCGCACTGCTCGCACACAACTGGTCCCGCTACGCAAGACGTGGATCCTACCACTGCCACGGACTCGTCAGCAGCTCCGTGTTCATTTGTATGCGTCCCGACTCCCATTCCCTCTTCCCCGCTGGAAGCTCCCACACCAAAGTGTGCAGGACCTCCATCAGAGCCAATCTCTTCTCCTTGTCCCTCTCCAGGCCTGTACTCAATGCGGACGGTACCGTCTGGGAGATGCTGATTGGACAGATAATCAGCCCCAAAGTCTGCTCCAAAATTGCCCATGATCTCATCAGGGGTTGGGAACCGCCAAGCCTCCTGATAGTTACCCAAGAGCTTGCGATCCTTGAAAGTGTATCGCTTCCTGTGTTTAAAGCCTCTTCCTCTGCCTCCCCTGTGCTCTCCGTGTCGTCGTCTCCACACGCGACCCGTCCCTCTAATGCCGCTGCCTTTGGCTCGCCCTTCCATAATGGCCTCCTCTATACCTGCGTCCAGCTGACCGTGGTCATCCAACACAACAACAGCTTCTCTATCTTCCTCCTCAGCGCCAGAAAGCTTCTCTGGGTCTTGATGTTCATCACTGATCTGCACCTGAAAGACATCACTCTCAGGGCCGTCCTCTCCCTCGAAATGACCAGATGCATCTGATCCTTTAACCTGTTATGGCGAAAACAAAAATGAGTAAAATCACAAAACTACCAAAATAAATGACACTCTTTGATTTAGGACTGCCAGCAATAAGCAGTAATATAGCAACCATCTTTTGGCACCATTAGCATACGCAACAAATCCAACATATTTACATGGTGTATTGTCAAATCGCTGTCATCTTTGTGAGAGAAGTTGGAGAGGTCGGCATCGGTAGCCTGGAGCTCCTTCACTGAACTGTGAGGATGCAGTGACGCTGTATCAGAAGGGGATGAAATGGATCCCAATGAATGGGTACTTCCACTGACAATCACTGGCATAGACTGAGGGTCTTCTGATTTCACAGTCTGAATAATTAATGGAAGAAACAGAGAAAAAAGGACAAACATAACACAAGTAAGAATTGTATAGTTAAACAATTTTTATAGGCACAGTTTATCCAAAAATAATTATTTTATAATCTATGCACATGCAAAGACTATAGAAATACAAAGACTGTTTACTCCTATACTAGAAAGTGCAACATGCAATATGGCGGGATAGTTCCACCTTCTAAATGAAAGAGCCAATCGTTGATTAGTGAAGCCATTGTGTCTCTGCAGTGGCTGAGTGAAATGACTTTCCTTAAAAGGGCATTTTGGTGCATGTCAAGTTGCTTTTTTTTTTTTTTTAACAATCAGCATAGGCTGTCAAGCCACAGCAAATACCAAAAGAGCCATAGTCACAAAATAAAAATTGTTTTACAGTGTTGTTTACTATTCTTTTTCGGAGTATGTCATTATGCCTCGCCAAAAATTTGAGAAGCATTCAGTCTCTCACAGTGAACAGTAGCTGTAGTGGGCCTTTGAAGAAAATGTACATTGCACTAGCATGCCTGGTCTTCAGTCAATTAAAGAGGACTCTTACTCTCAGTCCACTAGCTCCCAGCTGTGACCAGAATAAAAAGAAAAGGCTTTGATGCTGGCTTTCAGTTCTGCCACTTGAACTGCACCATCCTACGCCAGTCCACACACATGTTGTTTCTTCAAAATAGCAAGCTTTCCATCCAACAAATCAGAGAGAACAAAATTGTCAATACCTATTAATCTGGCACTAAATATCACTAAGTAGTAGGAGAAGCCACTCAAGATAATAATTTTCAAATATAATGAATTGCAGTTGAAGAGAGCAGATGAAACAAATGCGGTCTTGCTTTTGGAGGTGAATGTCAGTTGTTTGGGAATGCAGTCATGGCAGACCGTTCTAGGATTACTTTGATGACAGACATTTCGGATGCTGTGCAACAAAATCACATGACTTTTTTTTGGCGCACTCATACAGGATTTATTTGCAAAACGCATTTCCATTTCCCATTATTCACAATTACCCATTTTAACAGTCAAAAACCACTGCAAGCAAGCCTAAATACTTTTTTGCAAATTAGATTCATTTTTCTAAAGTTGTCATTTTCATCACTTGTTTCTGACACAATACTTCACAATGAGCATAAAAAGAGTGTGATGAAAACATAGCTGATGATGAGGCACAAAATTGCTTTTCACCCCTCTTGCTCCTTTTTGGTGGAATGAGCCGTCAACCTGAACCCAAACTGCTGAGACAAGGGGTGGTCAGTTTTTTTTTCCCCCACAATCCTGCTATGTTTTGCTTCAACCCTCATCAATCACACATGAACAAGATAATTAAGGTCAAAAGGTTACAAAAGCTTTTGGACGCTGATGCATAATTTTTCCATTTCATTTAGTGGATGAGGAAAGTTTATATAGACAGACCCATGACCCCTCAGTTTTGATAGAGGGAGCTAGTCTACTTCTTTTGTACATTTCAGGCAGCTCCATAGACCACAATGCAACATTATTGCAGATCATGTTTGAGTTATGTTGAGTGTTTCAGGTTGGGATACTCACTATGGGGCTGCGACTCCGGGGCTGCATGTACTGGCTTAGGGCTCCTCTGCATTTCTCCACCACATGCTCCATCTGCAGGTAGCTGGCTGCAGTCAGGTAGTTGACGATCTCTTTGGCACTGAACTGCAGCATCCCTGTGTAACAGGACTGGAGGAGCTCACATACCACCGCTGAGCTGTGCAACATTGACACCTGCTGGATTTAGAAAAGGAACAGGGTGAATTTTCATTTTATGCAGACTTAAAATTCTCCATAGCAACACCAACTGAAATTGCATAATAATGATTGAGTTCAAACACGTTTCTTGAACACTTCCCTGGCCTACAGTTATGACACTGATTAAAGAGCTAGTTACCCAAACATAAAAATTGTGTCATTAATTACTCATGTTCTACGTCAGCAGTGTTGTGGTACTCTCGAAAATGGCGGAGAAGAATTGTTAAAGTCATTACTTTTCTTTGTGCCAAAAAAGTATTCTTATTGCTTATTGCAAAATTACAGTTCCTAGCCATAAAGATGTATATATATGTCAATTTCACTAAGCTAGTGCCGTGACGTAATTGTGACGTTCGCTCTAAAAGGGTCTATATTTGAAGTCTTTCTGGACATTTTATATTCAGAAATAAGAGTGTCCTTGAATGGACCAGCGGAGGGAAAGAATGGGATTCCAGATTTGCTTGGAATGCACAACTAGCTACACTGTACAAAAAAGCGGACATTCTCAAATTTATGCATAAAGTCTAGTTTAACCACACAGAAGATCAAATGTTCTGATCTGATGCTGTTGTGACTTAGTCATTCTGATGGCATGAGGAGCCCCTCACCTGGAGGTCTGATGAAGGGTTCAGGAGAAACTGGTCCCTGAGAAATGCAGAGCAAGCGGCCAATACGACCTTGTGACCCCTGAACATGCGTCTGCCTCCCGCCACAATGGTGACATCACAGAAGTGCTGCTGTGTCCGCAGGAAGTTCATGTTACTCAGGGCGGTGTCTCCATGCCCAGGCAAACGGAAACTCACTACATCCATGTTTGCACTACAGCTAAAACGAAAAATAAAAATATAAATTATATACTAATACAAACAACTGATATCTACACCTAATATAAATAACGGAGCTCGTTTTTCTTCATAATTTTAAGCATTTCTGAACAGTAAAACGCTTTCTGAATATATTACAGCATTTATATTTATGGAAATAACATATGAACATAAAATACAGAAACAATACGTCCATGAATATATTTTCATAACGCCACAAATTCACATTTAGAAGAAATAAGAGGCACAACTGTCCACTGAACGAGTTTTGTATGCTCACTGTAGTGGCTTGTTTACATCATATTAAGCTAAAGTAACGTTAGCTCACACTGTACCGTCTTTTGTCTCAGACTGTTTAACACACTGCCCTCGGTACAAAACAAACACTTCACTGATCTGATAAACAACACGAACTTACTTGAGTGATTTAGTGAGGAGAAATCAATAATCCTAAAAAAACACACACACGAACTTATCACATTTATGATGTCTAGAGATCAATCCAGCTCCATCCACATTACCGCACGAGCGAAAACACTACACTAAAACACTCGCACATATCTCGCTTACAGACGTCTGTTGTCTTTATGTGTCTGATTTCGGTCATTCCTACTATACATTTTCTGTCGTGTTCCGTGTGTTTGAAAACAACTACAGCTAAAAACCGTAGAATCAAATGAAGTAAGAAAAGTTAACAGGAAATTTCGAGTTCGAAAGATAATTTTCAAAATAAAAGTCCCGTCTAGACAACATATACAGTTCACAAGAGCCAATCGCATCTTTGTTTACTCTATAAAACGCTAGCGTATTATCAAAAGTTTCTTCCGTTAAACACGGTTATTAAATATACATATGTAATTGATGCGGACTGATGTTTCTACAAAGGCATAGAAATTACCATCGATTAATTATTAGCCTACATTAGGTTATCATTAAAATCAGTAATGGAGAAAATACTTTGATAGATTTGTCTTTTTAAATTTATATTGTTTGTGAGTTTAAAAGTCTTAGGAGAGTCAAAAAGCCTTTAATGTTTGCTAACATGATAATCTGTTTCCAACAGATAACCACGTGAAGGCGCTGTGATTTAAGGATGGACCTCTTTAAAAAAAATTATTATTTGCAAACGGATACAGAGAGACATGAAAAAATAAGGTGAATATAATATGAAATAGATGAGACATGTCGAGGCTCCAACTCAAGTAGGCCTAGTGACTCTTGCATTTTTTGTACCATGCAATTCAAAGTGCTTTGGTGGCTGACCATTTTTAAAGAGATGAAATATGAACCTCGTGATTTAGGACGCTTCAGCAAATTGGCCCAAGGTTATGTAATTAATATAACTCTTACCTTGTTGTATGCCCTCAGGTAGTCCTGGAATCTCACACGTTAATATATTGATTACATGTTATTACATGGCGTAGTATTATTTGACTGATGACTACACACATACTAATCAGCCACAACATTAAAACCACCTGCTAAAATATTGTGTAGGCTCCTCTCATGCAGATCTGATGCATTGCAGCATGGACTTCACAAGAGCTCTGAACATGTCCTGTGGTCTCTGGCAGAATATCCTACAAGTTATGAGGTGGGATTGGATTTGTGGGTCCAACGCTTTCTATAGATGGTCAATCGAATTGAGATCTGGGAAATTCGAAGGCCAAAAAAACACCTTGAACTCTGCTATGTTTCTATGCTATGTGATATTTGCAGATTTTCGGCAGGTGCATTATCCACTGCTATCAGGGAGCAAACACTATTTCTATGTGATCTGCAATGATCATTAGGTAGGTGGTGCGTATCAAAGTAACATACACACGAATACGTGATGCCATTTTCCCATGTAAACAGCACACAAGCACCTGGTTATTCACCTGATCTAAAAGAAAATGTGATTTATCAGACCAGGTAACCTTCTATTTCTCCAAGGTCCAGTTCTGAAACTCACATCCCCATTGTAACCACTTTTAGTGATGGACAGGGGTCAAGTTGTCCTTCTTTGCACCACTTTTGGTAGGTACAAATCAAAATGGTAAGTCCTTTGGGGAAACAACCCCAAAAGACGTGCCATTTTGGAGATACTCTGACAGGTGCCATTGCAGTGATATAATCATTGTTATTCAGTTCACCTGTCAGTGGTTTTTAATGTTGTGGCTGATGAGTGTAAACCATAGAACACAGATCTACTTTTATCCGTTTTCAGCCATCAATAGCCTTTGCATCAGTAAGAAGTGGGACAAGTTGCATTTTATGCATTTATTAAACATGATTTCATCAAGAAACCATCAGTTACAGTGGTTGAAATGCATTTTAAATAGTATTAAATGACATCTCAATGATCAAAACCAAACAATACCTAGACTATGAGCAATGCTGTTTTCATTCAGACTGATAAGGACTGATAAGACTACTAAAGACAACTGATGTTTCACAAACTATTCCCTTGAAATCATGGGCGAGTACTGAATGAGCACAATAATCAGAAATGCAACTGTAATGTTGAGGCCCTTAATCAAACAAGACGAGAGAGAAGGTTAAACTGGATTTAAAACACTGTCAGGATCAAGTCCAAAAACACAATTAATATTGATAATATGTCATTTAACACACTTCAACCCAAGTGCACCCTGGAAATACGATGCAGTTCATAATCTAGGGTTAATGAGAGCCATATTCATCAAGCCCTGTGATGGAAGAATGTGATCAGTAACATCACTTTGATTGATCAATAACTCAACCAGAAAGTGCTAAAGCTATGTTGTTGTAAACTACACTGTACAGTACATGATTACAATAACACACTCATATATAATATATATATTTATAAATTCTCTTAATTTCTTCCCAATGTACAGTTTACACATCAGATTTATACAGGTAAACATCAAACATACAGAATTTAATTATCAGTGTTCTGTTTCTATCCATTCATTTTAATTGCAAGGTGTTCTTTGCACACAAAGAAAATCAATAAAACACGGCCCATATGAATTTGATGACACTCTCAATTGCAATATCCTGTTGCGATGTGTCCAATATGACTGTTACTGCAGCTTGCATTATCATTTGCAGATGACTACAAACACACACATACAAAGGCATCGAAATCTACATTCTTTGTCAACATTAAACCAAACCGATGAGCATCAACTTCTAAAAGTAATGAGTTCAAAAGAAAGACCTAAAAGTAATTTATTTATCCGTGTCCACTCCCAATCCCCAAAACACCTTGCTCAATGTGTCAAAATGAAAAGAAATCGGTGGGTTGGAGGTAAGGCATTTTGAAACGCACCATCATGCAAGTGAACATCAATAAAACTGACATTTTTCTGCTATATGACGTTCTTGAAAGCCACTTGTCTAAATTATTTAGTTAAAAGCAAATGCCTTCTGAATTGTCAGTACAGTTTAAGGGAATTCAATTAAAAGCAAGAGTCAATTTGACAGCTATTCTGATAGAAGTCTATTTCCGTCTAATGAACTGCCACTGAATTGGTAACGTTGAAGAGAAGTGCAGTCGAAGAGCCATTAAAGAGCGACTTTATGCATGCCATATCTGTTAGTGTTCATTGGTCCTCGAAGAGACGTAAAGAAGTTACACAGGAAAAGTGCTGTTCATATATTTCTGTAAACTCATAAGGAAACAGTCCTTAATACCACTCTCTCCCCTAGTGCGTCCCACAGCTGTCTAATTTGATCATTTATGAGAGACACAAACCCATAAATATGCTGGCAGAACAAAAGGAAACCACATTAAAACCAAACTGCCACTGCAAAGAACAACTGAAAATAAACCATAGGCATAAGGCTGTTTTCAGCACAGATTTCAGAGAACAGAAATGGAAATAACTAAGGGCCTAGCCACTGATACATCATGTAATGTTCTCTTGTGTAAAAATCGAATTACAATAGACCTTCATTGATCTGTCAACTCATAGAGTGGGCCAATGGGCACACGCCTGGTGTCCAATATCATAAAGGAGAAGCTCTAGAGCCAAAACAATAACTCTGATTTCACCATGGGTTAATTTAGATCGATCACCAAAACAGTAACAACACAGTAGCGTTAAAGTAAATCACAATGTCCACAACGCACTTTAAGACTAGGGATGTTGTGCAATTCTGTGATGCAAGTATTACTGCATCACAGCAGGAAATTTTTGTGAAGTTTGGACACCATGTCCCATGATTGAAAGGAAATTTTTAGTAACTAATGTGAAATTATTGCTCAACCTTTGGGAGCAAGAAACAGGGATTTTTGCTTTGCTTACGTTTAAGGACAGTGTAGAGAGCATGACAGTATTGGAGGAAAATAAAGAGGAAACAGAAAGAACATAAGGAAGTAGGACTTGATATTCAATCCATCTTCTCTTTTTGAACCAGTTTTGGTGCGTCAACAAACTCCCGTCCATTGAACACGATGAAAGCAGCCGTAAGAGCACTGGCCATTCCCCAGAACAACACGTATGCCAGGGTCTCCGTCCAAGTGTCACCTGACAGAGAGTACAAGATTCTTCATTATTCACAAACTAAATAGGCACTACTGTATATACATTTTTCAAAAGAAGCAACAGTAAGGGAACGGTTTAATGATTAAAATCATTGTAAAGCACATCTCTTGTGGGTTGATGACATATAATGATTAATACAGTAAAATAAAAATATTTTTTAAATTTAGTTGAAAACATCAAGTTCTTAAAAATCTTTTTTTTTTTGTATTCATGTTAGTGGAATTTTTGAAAAAGTAATGACTTTTTAAATAATTGAATCATATGGTATAACATTAAGTAATACACTGCTCAAAAAATAAAGGGAATACTAAAATAACATCCTATATCTGAATGAATGAAACATTCTTAAAAAAATACTTTGTTCTTTACATAGTTGAATGTGCTGACAAAAATCACACAAAAATAATCAATGGAAATCAAATTTATTAACCCATTTGGAGTCACACTTCATTGAAGTGGAAAAACACACTACAGGCTGATCCAACTTTGATGTAATGTCCTTAAAACAAGGCAAAATGAGGCTCAGTAGTGTGTGTGGCCTCCACGTGCCTGTATGACCTCCCTACAACACCTGGGCATGCTCCTGATGAGGTGGTGGATGGTCTCCTGAGGGATCTCCTCCCAGACCTGGACTAAAGCATCCGCCAACTCCTGGACAGTCTGTGGTGCAAAGTGGAGTTGGTGGATGGAGCGAGACATGATGTCCCAGATGTGCTCAATTGGATGCAGGTCTGGGGAACGGGCGGGCCAGTCCATAACATCAATGCCTTCGTCTTGTATGAACTGCTGACACACTCCAGGCACATGAGGTCTAGCATCGTCTTGCATTAGCAGGAACCCAAGGCCAACCGCACCGGCATATGGTCTCACAAGGTCTGAGGGTCTGAGGATCTCATCTCGGTACCTAATGGCAGTCAGGCTTACTCTGGCGAGCACATGGAGGGCCTCCAAAGAAATGCCACCCCACACCATTTCTGACCCACTGCCAAACCGGTCATGCTGGAGGATGTTGCAGGCAGCAGAACGTTCTCCATGGCGTCTCCAGGCTCTGTCACGTCTGTCACATGTGCTCAGTGTGAACCTGCTTTCATCTGTGAAGAGTACAGGGTGCCAGTGGCGAATTTGCCAAACTTAGTGTTCTCTGGCAAATGCCAAACGTCCTGCACGGTATTGGGCTGTAAGCACAACCCCCCACCTGTGAATGTCGGGCCCTCATACCACCCTCATGGAGTCTGTTTATGACCGTTTGAAGAGACACATGCACATTTATGGCCTGTTGGAGGTCATTTTGCAGGGCTCTGGTAGTGCTCCGCCTGTTCCTCCTTGCACAAAGGCGGAGGTAGTGGTCCTGCTGCTGGGTTGTTGCCCTCCACGTCTCCTGATGTATTGGCCTGTCTCCTGGTAGTGCCTCCATGCTCTGGACACTACGCTGACATACACAGCAAACCTTCTTGCCACAGCTTGCATTGATGTGCCATCCTGGATGAGCTGCACTACCTGAGCCACTTGTGTGGGTTGTAGACTCCATCTCATGCTACCACTAGAGTGAAACTACTAGTTTGGTCAAGTGACCAAAACATCAGCCAGAAAGCATAGGAACTGAGAAGTGGTCTGTTGTCACCAGCTGCAGAACCACTCCTTTATTGGGGGTGTCTTGCTAATTGCCTATAATTTCCACCTGTTGTCTATTCCATTTGCTCAACAGCATGTGAAATTGATTGTCAATCAGTGTTGCTTCCTAAGTGGGCAGTTTGATTTCACAGAACTGTGATTGACTTGGAGTTACACTGTGTTGTTTAAGTGTTCCCTTTATTTTTTTGAGCAGTGTATTAAAAGTAACATTTCTTTTACACATCTAAAACATATGTTTATATTAATTTATATATTTTTTATAGTAAATTATTTTATATGTATTTTATAAGTCATAGCATCATTAATTCATAAATATCACGTTTTTGGGGAGTTGCACCACATGACATTTGACAACCTGAACTACCCTTGCATTAATAAAACGTCATACTGTCTAATATTTTAAGAGACTTCTTGACCTTGACAAAGTAATGAGAATCTTTGAGGCTCTGAGTGCTAACAATATTTTCCTGTTTTATATATATATATATTTTCTAGCATGTTTGTACATGTTGATTGCACCATGTGACTTAGTTGCATCACATGACTATGGTTATAATATTTTTTAAAATATGAAAAAGTAGTTTTGTGCAAACAAAAATTCCAGGAAATAAAACTACAGCATTTGATATCAGGACATCTGTATCAAAATTAACTGTAATTCATAATTAACATAGCATCATAAAAGATATGTATTCAAGTCAATGCCTGTGTGAATTGTATTTATATATATATATATTTTTTTAATAAATTAACTAAGGTCAATGTTTGACAAAAAGTGTCACTTCATTGACCCTATTGCTTTATTTCACGATAATATCAGACCTTACCAGCCATTAGGAGACAAATGATGCACATGGAGAAGGCCACCACCATAATAACCGGAAGCTGCAGAAGAAATTACATGAATATAAAATAAGCAGGGAATGACCAGCAGTTGGTGTTGTTGAATTATAAATGTTAGGACTGCATGAAGCAGCTTGGAGTAAATTTTTCTCTTTTTTATTCATCATAGTAATGACATCTTTTAATTCGATTCTCTTTTACTACAAGTGGTATGGGAAAAGCACTGACCAAGAGGAACTTCCAGTCCTTCTGCATGTGCAGAGGCATCAAGCCATCAGTTTCATCTACTGTATAGTTTCCGAGGAAGAGATCGATGGAGTCCTGTGGGTAAAGTCAGCTATTTAAAATTCAGTGCAGTCTGATTGAAAGACATAAAGACAAAGAATTTATACACACTTGTCTGAACCCGTCTGAGAAATTGTTCTTGTAGTAACGGATCATTGAGTTCCAGCCGTCCATTACCAATCCCAAGTGAGTCCTCTTCCCGGTTCTTAGGTCAAAGGTGAAGGTTAGAGCGGTGGACGTACACAACTGTACATTTTATTAAAGGAGTCATTATACCTGGTGAAGTCTGTTTTCAATGCACCGGTTCCTGCATACTGTTTAGCACAAGCATTGGCATTGTCTGCCCATGCTGAGAGAAAAAGAAAAGGAAAATAATGAGGTTTCCTGCTTTATTTACAGCCCCTAACAAGAGAATTGCGTCTGCTAAGGGAATTTCTAGCAAAACAACACACCGTTCTTATAAATTTTCTCAAAATCAGCCTGTTCCTCAATTTTCTGGCCTACGTGGAGGACACCCATCCTCTGAAATGAAACACAGCTCAAGGTGATGACAAAGCAATATTTAACCACATTAATAATCCGTATAGCCGATTTCTAAATGTCTCCAAGCAATCATGACCACACTAAAGAGTTCTATACTTCCTACGCAAACATTACGCATTACGTTTCAAATAAGTGGCCCTAACTGACAGAAAAGCCACAGAAATACAGCCAGTCAGCTTTCCCTTGTGCGTAAGTGTCCTCAATTGCATCACACCTATTTAAGATGCGTCAGATGTGCTATTTGTGATGTGACATCACCTGCAGCTGGCTCTGTAGTGAGCGTCTGGCCAACAGGCTTTGAATGACGTTGGTACGGTCCAGACAGTCCATACAGTTACTGCGGAAGGTTCCAGACTGCTCGGATGTCACCTTCCCCTCTGAGCTCACCATGAAATACCTGCAGAATCAGCATTCAAGAACCAGATCAAAGTGAATCAGTGACAGCATCAGAGACCACAGTCTTTCCTATAGAAAGGTACAGAAATGAATACAAACCCAAACTCGTCTTGCATGTCAGAAACACCATCGACAAGAATCTGGAGGCGATGCCATCTCATCTTACTACATTCTTTGTGAAAGTCGAAGGCGATGTACCTCAAAAGAGATGCAAGAGTCACTGCACAGCAATATATATATATATACATATACAAAATGTTTCTTGAGCAGAAAATTAGCATATCAGACTGATTTCTGAAGGATCATGTGAAAGCGAAGACTGGAGTATTGATACTGTAAATTCAGCTTTGACATCACAGGAATAGATTACATTTTAGAACATATTAAAACAATCATTTTAAATTGACATTTTTCACAATATTACTGTTTTAAATTTTTTGATCAATTAAATGCTTCAGTGAAAGTTTGATGCATTAATTATGTCTGTAGCATAAATGGTGTAAGTGTACCTGTAGGATGAGTTATGTGACGTACTTTAATTCTTAGTCTTAAAGGGTTAGTACACCTAAAAATGAAAATTTTGTCATTAATTACTCATCCTCATATTTTTTTTAATGCCGTAAGACCTTCATTCATCTTCAGAACACAATAAAGATATTTTTTATTAAATCAGTGATCTTTCTGTCCCTCCACAGACAGCAACACAACTACCATGTTTGGTGCAAAGAAAACAAAACTAAAGACTTTATTCAACAAATTATTCTCTTCATTTCTGTTTTTGTCGTGCTTTCGTGAGATTACCATGACACATGCAAGTATTCTCATAGCTTCATTAAAGTGCCCCTATCATGCAGTGTGTAACATATTAAATGAAAATGCAAATTCATTCTTGGCCACTAGGTGCCTCTTTTAAATCAGTAAAATAGTGGTTTCCCCGGTAACGCTGTACACAAAGCAGCACAGCGCTCACAAACACTGCTTTATCAGTCATTACAGGCATGATGAAATGAAAATGAGACCAATCGACCAATCACCACAGATTAGCGTCACGAAAAGGTGGGGTTTGGAAAAAATTAATGGCTGAGGGAATTTAAAAATAATGCATATTATAAGACAATGAAAGTGTTTTTTGACATTTAATGCATGCCAACCTGTTGTTGGGGACTCTCAAAACCAAAATATAAACCTTTCATGATTAATAATAGGGACACTTTAAAATAAGGTTGAAACACTGATGTCACATGGACTATTTTAACGATTTCCTTACCACCTTTTTGTGTCGTGAACATATTAGTTGTGTTGCTAAAGAAACTCTCAGATTTCATCAAAAATATCTTAATTTGTGTTCTGAAGATGAATGCAGGTCTTATGGGTTTGGAACGACACAAGGGTGAGTAATTAATGACAACATTTTGGGTGAATTAACCCTATAAGGGTCTGTTTAAAGTATATTCCTAGAATGAGAAATAGTATTTGACTTAGCAAACGCCACTAAAAATGCCTCTGTAGGAATTAAAAGAAACAGCTTCAAGTACTTGATAAGTCCGTTCTCCATGCCATTGACCATTTTGGCGAAGGCCTGCTCAAGAGGCAATTCAGATCCTTTCTGATTCACCTGCAGATAAAGCAATTATCTTCAACTACTTGACCAATCACAATCAACTACAATTTTCTGCAGGTAGATAAAAGATTGCACTCACCAAATTTAGAATGACTTGTTTGCCATAAATGAGAACCTGCGTCTCAAAATGCCTCCTGAATCCATCCATCTGCAAGGATAGACAGATAGATAGATAAGATAGATACATCTTCTGAAAAAACAAAAACAAACGAAAAAAAAGTTGCTGTAGCAGCAAAGGTGTCTTACGTGATTGGTGTCAGTGCTTATCTGTGGCTTGGGCTTGTACCTCAGGTTGGGTCTTTGAGACCAGAAAAAGGGCATAGAGCCTCGAGTCTGTGTAAAAGGTGAGTGAAAGAGCACAAATGAAATCTGAGGTGAAATTTGGGAGGTCAAAAACAAATATTCTTGTAAGAGAGTAGTTTGCACCAACCTGGACAAAGGACGCCTTGGCATTACTGTACTGGACTATCTGTTCTGTCTCAACGAAGTTAGCAGCATGTCCTTCAGAGTCAATGCCTGAGGCACAGGGGAAAATTGGAATCTCTGCAGCAAAGACCACTGTATGAATATGTATATATACATATATATGCTTGAACATATCTCACCTCTGACATAATATCGGACCCCCGCTCTGAAACAGCTCCGTCTGGAGATGAGGATCCACTCAAACACCTTCCCATTGATGCAGCACGGCTTCATCACAATAACTGAAGCAGTTGGTTAAGTCTACATAACACACACGTTTTTCAACTACTAGTTATTTTTTCAGTTTCATCTCAAAGAAATTTATAGTGCAAATGTGACCCTGGACCACAAAACCAGTCAGTTTTTCTAAATTGAGATTAATACATCATCTGAAAGCTGAATAAATAAGCTTTCCAGGATAGGACAATATTTGGCGGAGATACAACCATTTGAAAATCCGGAATGTGAGGGTGCAAATAAAAATCTAAATACTGAGAAAACCACCTTTAAATTTTCCAAATGAAGTTGTTAGCAATGCATATTACTAATCAAAAATAAAATTTCAATATATTTACAGTAGGAAATGTACAAAATATGATAATTTACTTAATATCCTAAGGATTTTTGGCAAAAAAAAGAAAAATCGGTAACACTTTAGAATAGGTATCACATTCTTAATTTGCTGCTTATTAATAGTTAGTAGTTGTTAAATTTAGGTATTGGGTAAGATTAGGGATGTAGAATAAGGTCATGTGGAATAAGGCATTAATATGTGCTTAATTAGCACTAATAAATGGCTAATATTCTAGTAACATGCATGCTAATAAGCAACTAATAGGTGTAACCGTAAAATAAAGTGTTACCGAAAAATAGATAATTTTGACCCATATAATGTATATGGTTTTGTGGTCCAGGATCACAAATGTGTTTTTATATCATGGAAAATATTATCAACTAATCATGACCAGTTACATAATGTCATCTTTACCAGAAACAGCTCACAGCTCATAATTTGCCTCCTCCGGAGAGGCGAGGCTAAATAAAGTGAGCAACTTAACTACGAACAACATCACAACATCTCTCAAAGGATACATCCGTGGATGACAGGAAATGCAAATTTATGGAGCTGAAACAGGGAAACAGGGACTTAGTATGTGCAATTTTCCCATACGTTTAATGGTTTCTGAACTATGCTTATTTTTATACCTCAGGCTGTGCGGTTATTTCTCTTAAAAGGTTTCCATTCCACACGAATCTCTGGTCTGCCTGTGTGGAGAAATGACCGAAGACAGGAATCATCTGAGAAGTTATGGTTGTTTTGAATGTCAAATACACAGAGTAACCAAATGTAGTTCGAGAACTTCGAAGTTGAGCTTTATAAAAAGGGACAGACAAAGGCAAAGCACGAACTCTCTTTGAAAACACAAAAAACTAAATATGAGGGAAATCACAGTGTGTTCCCGCATGACAGCAAGTGTGCTTGTAAGACAAGAGCTTTGCAAATCTAGCTTACAAAGAGACAGGCAGCACATCTCCTGTGATGGCACTTTATTGTAAATGAGGGATGCAGTTTGAGACAATGAGCTGACCGGCCTTCTGTATGTGATACTGATGAAAACCTGCACCCTGCTGTGCTCTGCTTCTCTCTTTGCCACTGAAACTTCAAACGGCTCTGTCTCTCTCTTCTGTCATCATTATCATTCCTCGCTCTCTTCTCTGCTCACCCTCTCCAGCAGGCTCATCTCCTGGAAGTCCGGGCTGGTGTTGGACAGGCGCTGCTGGGTGTGGGTCAGGTCATAGTCAGTGCAGAAGTAGAAACCGTCTGTGTTGAGGACATTGCTAAGCATAGACAGAAATGTCTTGTTGTCCTGCATCTGTAAGAAGGAATCAGTCAGTCAATAAGATTATTTACTATAAATGATGTGAACAGAAAGAAAACTAGGGTTGCTCTAAGTATTCAGTTATTTAGGGCCTTTTCAATTTTTATAGTATACAAGTGAAGTAATGACAATTGGATCAGGTAGGGCTGAGCAATATTACAATTCAGTCGTATATTCTTTAGGGCTGTCAGATGATTAATTGAGTAAGTTTTTGTTTACATTAGATATGTTTGTATACTGTTTATATTTGTTTATATATATATATATATATATATATATATATATATAAATAAATACACACATACAATATATATTCTAAAAATATTTATATGCATTTCCTCATACTTATATTCATATAATTATATATATATATATATATTTAACATATTTTTCATGCATGTGTGTGTATTTATATATATATATATGTATGTTTGTATAAACATAATATATATATAGCACACACATATAAACAAAAACTGTTATTATTTATGTGATTAATTGCAATTAATCGCTTGATAGCACTAATATACACTACCGTTCAAAAGTTTTAGAACAGTAATATATTTAATGGTTTTTAAAGATGTTTCTTCTGCTCATCAAGGCTGCATTTATTAGATTAAAAATCCAAAAAAAACTG
>JAUMHE010000072.1:4787934-4816426 GCA_032359235.1 Enteromius mattozi
AATACTTATTTTCCACCATAATTTGCAAATAAATTCTTTAAAAATCCTACAATGTGATTTTCTGGATTTTTTTTTTCACATTTTGTCTCTCATAGTTGAGGTATACCTATGATGAAAATTACAGGCCTCTCATCTTTTTAAGTGGAAGAACTTGCACAATTGGTGGCTGACTAAATACTTTTTTGCCCCACTGTTTACACTGCATGCATAATTAAACATTTATTTTGAGGTTATTTTATCAGTAAAAGAAAACATACCTAATAATTCTGCACACCTGAATATAAGTTTTTTTTCTTTACTTTAAGCCTGGACTACTATATATCACTTATAAATGATTAAATAAAAAATCATTAGTAGTTATTAAGAGGTGTGGTTTGGAATCGGTTCATTTGCTTGAAAAATATGAACAGAATATGAACATACCTAATAATCATGTATGCGGTGAAATATATATATATATATATATATATATACACACATTTATGCTTAGTGGTGTGCCGTGAGATTTTTCAAAACTCAAAACTACAGAAAAAAGGTTGAGAAACAACAAACAACTTAGGACCTTAGCAACAGTGTAACAACCCCTTGCAAGAACAAGCATTAATTACAATCGCTAACACTGACTTTTGATGGGCAAGCACAACTTACTTTATAGGGGACTTTTAAAAAAATAAAAGAACAGAAATTAACCACATAGCAATGCCCTAGCAACCACCTAGCAACAGCACCCTAAAAACATCCAACATTAACCTAGGACTCTGGCAGTAATTTTTGCATGAGCAAGCATCTCTCACAATTTTGGTGGACTCTTTTGATTTGGACTACAACACATCAATGCTCACGCAAATGCCTAGCAACAACATAACACCCTGACAACCACCCACATCACCCTAGCATTGTAAAGGTGACTTGTGATGGGAAAGCACAACTTACATTATGTTGGTCCAGGACGAAACCACCTAGAAACCACACAAAATACCCTAGCAACTGCACAACCACACCTTAGCAGTCACTCTGTAATGACTACTGCAACACTGTAGTAGAGTGGCAGTGTGTTCTGAAGGGGCAACTACTCATATTTTCTTCAGAAAATGTTAAAGTTTTGTTCTATTTTTTATTGTGTCAAACTAAAGGGATTGACGTAGGATCTGGGCACCGGCAGAGACACAAAGAGATGTGACAGATTGAACAGGGGAACACAGGCACACTGATCAAAAAGACAGCTTCTGAAATGACGCCAATACAAAGACCGAAAACAAACGACAGGAGAGAAAAAAGGATCCAATCTGCGTGCGACAGCTGAGGTTGCAGTCACAATGCACTCGTCACTCGAGGAGGTTAACAAGCAAATGAAGGGAGAGATGCCCCTGTCACCATGTCTGGAAGTTCAAATGGAATACTTAAGTCTGGAAATAAGCCTGCATGGAATATGTGGCTTCCATTGATATTCCACATGCTGGTTGTATAAACGTTTCTTTCCAAAAGACGATTTTGAAATTGACCAGTCATTCTTACAATACTTACCTTGTTAGACTTTCAATCCCACAACACTGACATCTTCGAAGAAGCTCTAAACATCTGTGATGAGGCCTTGGATTCTTATTAACCTTTGCCAGACTAGACCAAAAGCCCAATCTGGCCAAACTGCCATATTCATGAAGAGTTGTAGCAGATTCAGAGGCTTTCACTGAGCAATAATAGAGGTCACTGTGCTCCTGTGAACCTTTAATACCACCACTTTTTTTTACACTGGCATCCACATTTACACAATGACACAACTCTATCAGAGGTTTATGGAGTGATATTTGAAGCTGGTGCAGGTTTTGCTTTGTCATGCACTGTGAACTCTGGGACTTTATATACCAAAAGTCAGCTGCGTTGCCGCTTTTCATAAGTTGAAAAGAAATTCCAGGATTTTTCTCCATATAGTGGACTTCAATGGTAGCCAATGGGTTTAAGGTTCGAACTGCAGTTTCTATGCAGTTTCAAAGGGCTCTATATGAGCCCAGCTGAGGATCTAGCAAAACGATTGGTCATTTTCTATAAATGTATATAGTTTTTAACCACAAATGCTCATCATGCATTGAGTAATCATGTTGGAATAGTTGTGTGGTTGGTTCTTCGTCTGTGTAGTTCAGATCAAAAAGGTAGGGTACAGTAGTGTAAAAAAATCTCTTTTTCTCCTCCAAGTTCAAAATTGTCGAACATTGTTTTTTTTTTGTAAAGGGCATTTTAATGTTTTTGCTTGTTTGCAACAAGTTGTTTTCTGCCTGGGTCACACGTTACTTTTCCAACGCGATGCATGATGTGTAATGTGTAATGCGTAATGCGTGAGGTCAAGCTAGTGCAAGATTAGCATTTGTGGTTAAAAAGGTGTGCAAATTGTTATTTTCTTTTAGAAAATGGGCAATCATTGACCTGTGTAGATCATGTAGAGGCTTTTGAAGCTGCACTGAAACTACAATTTGGACCTTCAACCGTTGATGCCTGTTAAAAGTCCACTATATGGAGAAAAGCTTTTTTTTGTGACCAAAGAAAGAAGGTGATTGTTATGTTTAAGTGTTGGGTTGGGTTAAGGGATATAAAATATGGTAATGTAGAATAAGGCATTAATATGTGCCTTATAAGTACTAATAAACAGCCAATATGCATGCTAATAAGCAACTAGTTAGTAGTCCTTAAAGTGCTACCACTTCTAGTGCTTATGTTTCCGTATAAAAATCATATGTTGAAACTGATTAATTAATTTACTACTTTTAACCTCACCATCAGACCTGCACACACAGGAATGCGGTAAATCGCAGCCTAAAAAATGCTGCCTACACAGCGGTAAGAAGGCAGCCAGGCACGTCTGAATCCAATTTTTGCATAACATCCTGTCTACTAAGATGCTTTCATCTGGTTGGCTTTTGAAGGCAGAATATATGTATTCCTTCTTTGATATGCCATATCTGTGCATGAGGCTTGGCGGTTGGTGGAAAGAATAAAAATGGCATCATAAGGAGTATAAAATTATTTATAAATTCCCAATGTTTCAACATGATGCAATTTCAACTTAGAAATACATTTTTTGGGGGTATTAAATATTTGCATGTGGCAGCCTTCAGCAACAAGAGGGCTACAAGATAATGTTACAGGGAAACATTTGTTATTAATAATATAATTAATATATTAAAACAAATATAACTTTATTAAAAAACATATGTTTTATGATGATGAAGAAAGATGATGTAAACTTAAAAAGAAGTTAAGGTGCCTTGGAAACCTCAGGAACTGAATTGCTATATCATGGAAAACTTACTGATTACTTATGCAGGTGAGCGTTTTTAATTTTTAATACAGGTCTACAAACACTTATGAATCAGGACTAATGGAACAATATGTCCTAGACAGATGAGACAAAGGTAGAGCCGACTGGTCACAAAGCCAGACATGTGGAGACCAAAAGTGCTTTGACTGCTTTGATAAAAAAGACCCTCGCAGTCACTGTAAAGCATGCTGGTGGAAGCTTTATTGGTTTGGGGTTACTTTCTGCCTCAGGCCCTGTCAGCTTGGCATCATAGGGTAAACCATGAATCCCACATTGTACCAGAGGACTAAACCACGTGAGACAGTCTGTCAAAAAGCTAAAGCTGAAATGTAGACATGTACAAAGCAGACCTTGCAATAAAATGACTCAAAACCCTCAAGCAAAACCACAAAAATAGTCTCAAAAAAGACGAAATGCTGGGCTATCGATTGAAATCCAAGACCTCAACCTCACAGAAGTGGCGTGGGGGGACTTGAAACAGACTGTACATGCAGAAAAGCACACAGTCAAGAGTTCTGCATGGAATATAAAGCACAGATGTGCTAATGTAGGGCACAGATTCACTTAAAACACCTACAAGCAGCGACTTCTGCCATCAGTACACTGAAGCAGGTATCTTTCCACAGAAGACTATTGCATCTCAATTCTTTTTACTCTGTTTTGAGTTCTTACTTTTGTTCAGAGTGAACTAAGTGTGCATTTCTCCACTTTAAAAAGTTTATACCCAAAGAAATCCATGGCTCTTTTGAAAAATATGATCAAAATGCTACAGACTCCTACAAGATCCAGTCATATAAGTGACCCAGAAACAGTTTGAAAGAGTTGTGCCATGTTAAGATAGCATTAACAACTGGATAGTATTCAATATATCACAGTTTACCCCATTTTGAAGGTGACAAATACACCTTCCTATGTTGGCATCAGAGACCTTTTTCTTTATTGTAGCGCTGCATTTGGTGTCTGTATAAAGAACGAAATAAAAGAAAGAAAAGAAAAATATAGTGATATAAATATAAGTGCTACATTATGCATAGATATCCATTTGTAAATAAACTTATGTCCCCAAATTATGGTATCTTAAAAAGAAAAAAAAATAGACAATAATGGATGGTTTTTTTAAAAAAAAATAATTTAGTATGGATACGAAAGCGGCTTCTTCTGAACCACCATGTCTACTAAAATATTGAGTGAATTGTATTAAGTTTTCATGCACATGTAATTTTTCTCTCTTCAATCATTTTTCAAGGGTGCATGAGAGCTGTGAAAAAAAAGATACTAGGCTAAAAAAAAAAAACAATTTAAGAGTCATTTCTCTGGCTTTGGCAAAATGATTACAGCTCTGGAGCTTTTGAACCCAGAAAAAACAGTGTTTTACCTGACATCTGTGCTACTCTCCAAATGGAGCGAGAACACTGATCACAGAGTCGTTCATCATTTTAGAATTGAGCAGAAGCAACCATGCATACAGGCTACACCTGCTGTCCAAACTCACTCTCATTTACAGTTTATTATATCTGTACCTCACAGTTTTCAGGGAGAAATAAATCACAAAATGGTTTTTGTTTTGCTCACCTTGCAGCTGTTCGATGAGGGTCCATGCCATTCTGGAACCCTGGGCATCAAACACCACATGACCCTGATACAGAACAGAAACCTTTTTAGACTGCTGTGCAGTTGCTAATATTAATAGGGCTAAAAAGTAAAACGAAAAAGTAAGACAGACAGTGTAACAGACTACTTAAAATCCATCTAAATATCAGTTAACACTTGATATCGCCCAATAATATGTTAACTGTTTAATAATATAATATAATAATATGATAATATTTAAATGTTTACTTTTATGATCAAAATTCTGTAGTTTTTACTGTGGGGGGAAAACATTTAATATCATATTATCATAATAAAATGATGACTGGAAGATAGACACATAAACCTGTTGTATCATAATCGATGTTTCTAAAAATGAGGTATTGATAATCAAGTAAACATAAGTTGCTAAAAACTAGGAAGTGTTCATCTTGAAATATTACTAACAATACTACTTTATTAAAATCAGTAAAGATGCACACAGATGCACAATATAAGATTAAGTTAAGATAAGTTTTAATCATGTTAATAATTTAAAAGTTTGGGTGTTTAATATGATACAGTAGGCTTCACTGAGTTAACTTCAAGTAAATAATGTCACATTTCTTGGTTTTATTTTTATAATATTTCTATTTTATTATTTCATTAAATATTTCTATTTACCTTTTTAATTTATTTTCATTTCAGTTTTAGTAATTTTACTACACAAAATTCTTATTACAGTTAATTAAAGTTACATGTGTACATTTGTTTGAGTTAAAGTTATTTATTTTATTTTATTTGAGCTTTATTCCAATTAACAAAATGACTTAATTTATAATAACAACATTACTTAGCATATTATTTTTTACTGTGGTCTCACAATGGTGTTTCACTGAGTATCATTAAATGTACTGCTACTTTTTTTATGTAGCTAAAGCTGTCACTCACCGAAACCCCCTCGAATGAGCTGGTGTTGAGGGCTCGGTAGATCTCCGCAGTAATGTCCTTGTTATTGTAATTAAAATCTTCCAATCTCCGTCCTTTTGCCTTCAAAGGCCCCACTGTCTTATTGAGAGCCAGAGCCAGAGCCCAAACTGCATCATACGCCAGAGGAGCTTCCTGAAACCCTCCGGTTTCCTCTGGATTCTTCCCACCCAGCTTGGACATCAGCTGTGCTAGGAACTCCTGTGAGGTCTGGATCAAAACAGAGGGCATACGGTATCATCTGGCATGCATATGAAAGCATACGCACCCGGTATAAACTCAGTGCGCTAACGAGAGCTTATGCATGATGGATTTTAAGCATGACTTCACTGTCGCTACAAAAGCGCCGAACTGAAAAAAAAAGCGCCAGACTTCCGACGGCGAGAAAGCAAGGGAGAGGTCAAGGTAAGTTACAGTACAGTTCATCACTGTGGGAGTGCATCATATAGACGGAGGTACTTTTCTCCTGGGTGTGAAATCTTCATTCACACACACCAGGACCTGAAGCGCCAAAAATAAACTCCCGCTTTCACACACACTCTGAAGATGTTCCATGTCATTAAGGGGGTACTGGGAAAAGAAATAGAGTTGGCGCGCACTTATCGAGGTGGCATATGAAAACTGATTTCCTTGACATTTTTCACACCTTATAGAAACAGCTGAGGCACCTTCTTTGCTTCAAACAGGTGCATTTTAGGAAATGAGCCAAGCTGCAGATGGGCATCTGGTGATTGCTTGATGCAAATGGACAGCGGAGAATGTGTGCGGATAGAAACTGCATGTCAAATAGCATTCCGACTCTCTTAAAATTACACCCTCAACGTAAAAGACGGCAAAGCGAGGATGATGGGAAACAAATTACAGAGACGTTGAGCCAATTTAGCATGGCCATCACAAATTGGCCTGTCCGACATGACAGTTTTTTTTTACATCAGATGTGAAGCATAGGTGTCTGGATACATGCCCAGATTGCTCCGGATCCAGGAAAACAGCAGGGACATATGCGTCGAGCCAATTCCCAGCACAGAGGACCGGAGTTGGGTGAGCTCCAGACAGCACCCCCTGGAGCTCACACCTGTCCATCCAGCTCTCCCAGGGGGCAGCAGTTGGACCCGAGCGCTCTGACCCCTACGGGACTCTTCGGGTTTTCAGATCTGAGAATAGCTAAATATATGACGGTAGGTTGTGGGACGCACCCAGTGGGGAAACAGAGTTAGTTATCTAAACAGAATGAAGCTTGTTATGCTAATCTGAGGATGATGTCATTGTAAAGCGTGCAGCATATGGGAACACACAGGACACTGGTGGACAGTTATTATGGGTTTTTCAATGACCAACGAGGACATGTGGAGAGCAGGGTGGCTTATGGCCAACAGATACAGAACATACAGTTATACATTAAAGGCAAATTAAAGAAAAAGCTGAAACACTTACTCTGCACAATATTAACTAATAAATATTTCTGCTAAGGCATTTTTAGTGGTTGTTTTATTCAGAAGGCATGGCTTCCTTGAATAAACCGGACATATCGAGCATTGCATTTTTCCCTATTTAAAACTGTACGAGTAAAATGTTTTGGGTTTTCTACAGTCTTCGAAAATAAGACTCTACAATATTCTGATCTCTAGATATTGCTTGCATTCCAATCGAAGCCTGGTTCTGTCACAGGATTAAAAAAAGGTATTTGCGACTTTTTATCTCACAAATTAAGTTTTCTAAATATATCTCACAATTTAAACATTTTCTTGCCATTGCAAGTTTGTAACTCACAATTCTGATTGTATACATTTATGAAGTCAGAATTAACAGATATATTAGCAAATATATAACAAATTCACATTGTGAGTTTGCAATCCTGACTTTAAAAATCGTAACTGCAAGTTTATATATACTGAGTATATGGAATTCTGAGAAAAAGTTAGAATTGTGAGACTTTCTCACAATCATGAACTCTCATGTTCTCACTTCTTTTCTTTTTTTTCTTTTTTTTAACAATTGTTAGTTTAAATCTCACAGTTCTAGAACTATATATTTAACTATATATTTATTCACAAATATATAATATAAACTTACAATTCTGACTCAAAAAAAAAAAATTCTCAAAATTGTGAATTCCAAATTCTAACTTTAAATAAGTTTTAATGCTGTCAAACTATTAATCGCAATTAATTGCATCCAAAATAACTCTATAAAGTAATTTAATTGTGAAATTAAATTAAATTGATTTTTTTTACATTTTAACATCCAACAGGCAAAAAAACAAAAGCATTTAAGATACCATTCAAGCTCACAGAACAAATGTGGCACAGTCTGGGCCTAGCCCCGGGACACAAACTGAGCAATTCTTTTAATTATGAATCAGAAAACAACAATTATTCAGGCCCACTCACCAGGTTAGAGGCCCCTCGCACCGTCTCTGGATTGAGCATGACTATCTCAGTGGTCACATGACCCTCCACAGCTTCTGTCATCTGCTCCACAGTGCAGTTGATGGATGGGTCTTTGATCTTGAACCAGTTGTCAGCATACCAGCCAATCAGAAACCACACATACTTTTTCCCATACAGCTTCTCCTTATAGACCTGCAGTTGGGTTGTGTGAAACAGGCTGGGGTTAGGGAACGACTTAAGCCAAGAATCAAAAAGGAACATTGACAAAGATTAATAATGCTAAGCTGGACGGCTGATTACTGACCTCACAAAACACTTTCCTGGCTTCTGTTTCATAAAACAGGCCCACGATGATGCGAGCATCTTGCCGCTGTGGGAGTAGAGCGAGAATTGAGGATTAGAACAAAGCAATGAATGCAACAATTTGCAAAAGTCTGTGAATTAGCATCAGGGGGAGGTTTGAGAGTGCTGCTATGCATAACACTGCAGTAATTTTGGTTTGGACAAGAAGTCCAATCAGTGCTACTTTCCCCTCTCAGCGGTGTGCTATATTGCAGGTTACCATGGTTCCTCTGGTGGTACTCCATTAATCTTGTGAACCAAAACTAGGGCGGCACACATGGCAGGCCTTTGCTAAACAGGCAGCCAGGGGCCCTCACTGGAGAGAGCAGGATGGGGGAGGCGAGAGGACTATGGGGAAACAGATCATCTGACCCGTGTTCCAATTAAAATGATTCTTCTCAAGAATGAGATCAGATCCACACGCTGATGTATTTTACTCCCGGACTCCAATGATGTCCTTTAGCATGACAGACCCACAGATAGCATTAAAGGTGTTTGTGTCTATTTTTGGGGGAATCTTCAAGGCACAAAAAACCCAAATATAAATACATGAAGTTTTGCTTAAAGAAAATACATTTTTGAACTCCGACATTATATTCACGACAGTTTCCAAAACACAGTTTCCTCTGTGAAATCTTCATTACCAGGGACTACAGCTGCAATTTATGACTATGACTTTGCCTCAGTAAACTTCTAATTTGATTCTTATGAATAGTTAGTAAGGTAGTTGTTAAGTTTAGGTATTAGGTATAGTTAGAGATGTAGAATATGGTCATGCAGAATATGTGCTTTATAAATACTAATAAACAAACAATATGTAAATAATATGCATAATAATAAGTAATAAGTAATTAATAGTGAGAACTGGTCCCTAAACTAAAGTGTTACCCAAATTGTTAAATAAATACAGTGAATTGAAAATCACTGTAATGACATATTATGTTATTCTTATATAATATTCAATAATTTTTTTTGTTTGTTTTCTGTTTATTTATTTATCATAAAATCTATTCAAAAACTTTAAATATTTTTGAAGAGGTAGAAAAACATTGTATTATCAATACTATATACTGTAATACTAGAGAATAATAGAAATTATAATAAATAAATAAAATAAACATCTGTAAGAAATCTTAAAAACAGGCTTAAAAATATGACCTAATCATAAAATTATATATTTTTTTGTTTTTATTCATCTGATTGGGATAAAGTGTAATATTGGACTTGTTTTTGTGAGATTTCATCTATTATGAAAGAAGTTTAATTCAATGATAAGAGGCTTTACTGAAGACAGTAGGGCCAGTTTGATGTTGAATTCAGTTAAGTAACACTATCAACGCTGCAATATTCATCAATTATGAACAAATTCAATTCAGATACAAAGCAGAAGACAACAGTGTCATTATTCAGCTTAATTCAGTTCAAGTTTTGTTCTCATCCACCAGTCCAAGTACCCTCAAACTGATGATATTACTGAATATTATGTGTCTTTCAGACACACTTTTTGTATTTGGCATCTGTCTGAGAATCGTGAGTTGTTGTTGAGAACAGTGCTGATCTGATTTCTCTAACGTGGCACTGACAGCAGCACCTGTACATCACCATGGCAGCGAGGTCATAAATGAAATGAGTGAAAGTGAAAGCACCTTGAGGTTCTTGACGGCCACAGCAGGGTCCGTGAGGAAACTTTGCCTCACGCTGATCTCAATGCCTGCCTCCTTCACCCTCTGCTCTAGATCATCCAGAGTCTGTGCGAGAGAGAGAGAGAGAGAGAGAGAACGAGATTAAAGAAGAACAGAGAAAGAGAGGGAGGGAAACTAAAGAGCATGGAGACATCTGCAGATAAACGGGAGGTGATGCCGGGTAGAAAAAGAATATTATTGCGGCAGAAAAGCAGAGATAAGACAGGCATGGAGAACCAAAATGAGGGAAGAAAGAAAATTAGAAAGAGACTGGCAGATTTAATTTCTTTTATTGGGACTTGTTTACTGTTTACCATCCTGCATGTACCAATAAAACAAGCGTGTAAATTTTAATACACTCTGTATAACCTCAGGCTGCAGAGAGCAGGAGGAAACAAAGGAACAGAGCCAAGCTTACATCAGCTACAGCCCACATCCCACATCCCAGATGTTGTCTTCTACGGCACACAGATACATTTCACCTACAAAGCACACAAAACAACATGCTGTACCCTGAAGTAAAGCATGTGCTTCTCAAACCCTCAGTTACGTAAAACACAGCCTGTCTGAGTTGCACGACTCAGATATCTGGCACTGGGCTCTCACTGCATAGTGTTTAGGAACTGTATTTGTCCATAGTAGAAAAAAAATTGTGTTTAATGCGATACAATCGAGCCGAGATGTTAACCTAAATCAAAATAGATCCTTTCTTGTAAAAAGGTAATATTGTTATCAGATCACATTATCTAAAAGTAGGGTGGTTTCGATTTGAGTTGGGTTTAAATTTGATTCAAAATGAGCAACAACATTAAATTCAGTATTTGTTTATCTGCATGTATGCACGATTCTTTAAAAATGCTCTGATTCAAACTGTGTAGCAGGGACAAGCTGATGTGACTAAATGGAGGCGGGGGCTAATTTGCATACCCATGTTTATTCGCCAGTGCTAAATGAGGAAAGCATGCAGTTTCATTCAAGCCATTTGAAGACATCAATAAACTATTTTAACTAGAACGTTTATACACAGGTATGTTATTTATGTTAAAATATGTTGTTTTGATTGTCAAAAGATGAGTTTTAAGGGGTACCATTTGTAAACCATTACACCATTACCTCATCTGTAAGTCACTTGAAGTAAATAATAATAAAGGATAAAAGCAAGTATACTAAAAATATGTTTACATATTTATGTACTTAATAAAAATTCCCTGCAGCTGTACTTTTGGCATACTAAACTGTGTATTAAAGTCTGCTAATTTTGTATTTAATGCACTTTAATTGTGGGGAAGTAGTGCTTAAGTCCAACTAAAGGTATACTGAAGTATATTTGATTGTGCTAAAGTGGAATTATTGCAAGTAAATATAATACCTTGCATTTAAAGACCTGAAATACGATCAGAAGTCTTGAAAATCTGTTTGGAAAAGGTTTCAGGGAGTTACGGGTGAAACAGAGTACACTTTTTTTACATTACGATTCATAAAACTGTTTTACCATTTTAAATTGATTACTTGTCAACTGAAACAAATCATGATTTAAAAGTCATATTTTAGGTCAAGGTCAATGCAAATGAATTTTTCAATAAATAACAGGGTGAATTGTTGCCAAAGAAGAAAATGTTTCATAATAATACATCAAAATGTAATAATCCAGCTCTGAAACAATTTTCTTTTTTGCTGAAATCATAAAGGCTGCTTATTTTTTCAACCACACTCCTAAGTGCAAACTCTGGTATGAAATGCCAACCTGACATTATCCGGTGAATTTGCATTGGATGAAATCAAGTCCGGCAGTACACTTTTGTCTTCACTGGATACACTGGTTCACTTGGAAATACACTAACATTTTGAATGTCATTTCATGCTTTAACAACACTTTGGACACTTTGGTCTCATAAAAATATGTACACTGTTTTTACGTGCCTTACTACACGTTATACCGCATTTTCAAAGAGAAATGTCCACTGAGTGGCACTAAAACACAAGTTTATACATGAAACCTGGCACATTTTTATTACGTTGATATAGGTACATATTGCAGTGGTTCAGAATTCAAATATCCGGTGACTGCCACTAAAACTTAATGCTCTATCATGTTGGAAATATGCCCTACACCAAATCCAACCCTAAACCTGTAGTGTTAACAAATGCAAAACTGATAAAAAACACATCTGTTGATGCAACCATGCCATTTCAGCCTTTTATACACAGTTTTGAACTGTTTTGTCGAACCTTAGTTACACGGGATTCGAAACCAAGGGTCTTCGCCTCTCAAGTACATCTCAGTACTCCGTGATCTACCGAACAAACCTACTTTCTATGAAAACCCATAGATATGTAGCTGGATATGTGTGATGCTAACATTCAAAAGCATCAGTTTTCAAATATCCCAGCATATTAATATCGTTTTGAAGTCATAACATGATATTCTTCAAGTAATTGTGCAAAAATTACGCCTTATTAATCGAAACTCTGTAAATTTGTGTGAAAAGGAATAAAAGGTGTTAAGAGCTTTACTGCCTCTAGTGTTCATTAATTTGGAAACTGCAGAGAGACTTTGGACCAATGGCATTTCAGAGTGGGTGGGGCTACCCAGGACAATGGACAATAAGCCTGTGACCAACAGAAGGTTCAAAATATAATAAATCTCTAATGGTTGTGCAACAGCCCACAAGATTTTCATTGCATGATTATTGCTTTTAAAACATCTGTACATGTGAATATCTCACTCACAGAGGTGAAGACTTCGGTTGTCTGCTGGATGGTGGCGATTTTGGTCCACTTCCACTTCTGGAAGAGTTGTACACGGGTGGGGTTGTGCAATGTGGCTGAGGGATGCGTGCGGAAGAAGGTGGGGAAACGCTGACGGTTGGAGAGTGCTGGTGAACTGGATCCGTAGGACAACTGCAAGTCAATATCAGCAGTCATAAAAAAACGAGCAACTGAAATACATTCATACATCTCCACTGTACAGAGCAAAATTAAAAACAAGCTAGTGAAGAAAAACGTGCGATAAAATCACCCGCAGGAAAACCAAGGACCCGAGGGGCTAAATTATCTCCTGCTGGGTTGATCACAGTTCACCCGGAACAGCTTTATTTAACACTGGAGAATGTAGTGTGTGAGACAAGCGTGCAAAGCTGTGATAAAAAGTTAAAATCGGAAAAATAGAGGTTTAAATTTCAACATTTGCAGTTCTGTGTTAATCAGGCAATCAAATCAGATGACAGCAGAAGGTTTTTTAGCTATTTTGCCAATAACTCAATGTCATTCCCAGCTGCGGTGAGATGTGGTTGAGTGACAGGTCTGCTGAGGGGGTGGAAAAAGGGAGGGTTTCAAGGCCAGTGGGGGGATATATAGGTCAAAACTCATATGTGAAGAGAAAAAGCTCTCAACAGATATAAAAATAGAGCAGAGCATGAAAAATAAAGAGACTGATTTTTTTTTCTAAAAAAAAGAAAAAGAAGAAGTAAGATGAGGCAGTGGGAGTGCACTTCAAAGACGGGCCAAAAACGAAAAAAAATACATAAATATCTGATCCAAAATGTCTGGAAGCCATTTCACTGATTTCGGGTATTTGAACGAAGTGCTGCATGTTCTGAAATGGGAATGCATTTGGGTAGCTCATCTTCACTGTGGTATAGCGATTTCAATGATGAGACCTGTTGAAGAGTTCGGTTTGGGATGTATAGAATCCATAAAAACCAAGTGCCTGTGACTATAGTTATGTTCACCTCCTTTAATATTTTTTTTTCCCTTAAATCTGTTCATGACATAACAAATGAAAAAAACATTTACTTCATACTAAGTATTGTTCAAAACTTTATTTGGAGTACTACTGGTGCCTAAAGTACATTTCTTAGCATTATGCCTAAAATGTGTTTTAATGTCACTACTGATGAGGATCTGTGAATAATATAGGTCTTTAAATGCAATATATTTTATTATAGTATACTTGCACTATTTGCACATTAGCACAATTAAATATACTTCAGTATATCTTTAGTTGGACTTAAGCACTTCCTCCTCCCAACTAAAGTGCATTAAGTACAAAATTAGTTGTTCCAATTTAGCAGACATTAAGTATACCTGCTTAGTATACCAAAAGTACAATTGCAAGGTATTTTTATTAAGTACATAAATATGTGGGTAGTTGACAAATTAAAATTGGACTGTGTCCTATGGTGTGACATCGCAAAAATATAGAAAAAAATTACCACAAATAACCTGAAAAAATCTATCTTCATTCAGTATGTTTTCTATTTATTTATTTATTTTTACATTTTTATCACACCATAGGACACATTGATACGTCAACTATCCATGTAAATACATCTGTAGTATTCTTAACATTAAGTTAACATATTTTAAATACATTTTAGTGTATTTATTTGTCATTAGGGGTGTATATTTGTCATGCCAATTTAATGTGATTAACTATAAACACGTAATTTATTTTTTTAAGTAATGTGATTAATCCTTCCCTCTGATGAGTACATGCAATTCATACACATCCTGTCTGATTAGCCTCTTTAACACAGACAGACTGACAAACTCAATTTAATGAATCACTATGAACCTTAAGTCAGTGATTGGCTTAGATTCAATAATATGAAATAAATAAAATTTAAAACAAAAACCAATAAATTAACTTGCTAATGTTTTCCTCTTCCATAATAATGAATTTTTTCAAGACCAAAAAATTAATATCTTACTGACCACAAACTTATGAACAGTAGGCCTAGTGTATGTTAAGTATGTTAAGCATATTTTTATACATTTATGCATGCATTCACATAATCTCTAACAGCTCAAATGATGAGGAAACACATATTCTAAATAAAAAGAAACAATCAGAAGTGAAACATTATATAATTTTCTCAACTTTCTAGTTGCAAAATGAGGTGTTAATTTCATAACTCTTGTGTATTTTCTGGAGTTTTTTTTTCTGAAAAAATTCCTTTAGAAATCTGTGCATTCACATCCTGAATAACCTTATTTCTACAGCAACTACATGCATTATAGTGTCAAGTAAAATTGCTTTCACTCTGGATGCCATTTGGTCATCACATTGAGTTTTCCCTCAACATCCTTACATCGACATCTATTCTGAACACATTCAAAGCGAATGAGATCTGATGAAAAGCAGAACCCACCACTATGAGGTTCCACATGCGTGCCGCTTCAGCCACCAGCGTGGACACAGAGCTGCAGCCTGGCATCAGGACGATCTTTATGGGCTCCGTGTACAGCAAGTCATACAGCAGCTTTGTGGCCTCACCGGGATCACACTGAGAGCATAGAGAAAAACACTTTTAAATATATAATCTAAATTCAGATTTGAAGCACGGCTGTCACTATTCATGAGGCATCCTGTCACTCCATGCTCAAAACTGCATACCTCGACAAAAAAAGCACACATTTCATACATTGGCCGCATCACTATAAGTTCCCCCATAGGGAGAGAGACTTCATTTCATACTGAATCACATAAGTAGAGATAAATATGCATGGGAAAGCAGAATGAAAAGAAGCAGAGACAGATAATGCAATAAATACATACAGAGGACAGCTGGAGTCCTCCAAGGACACATGCATTTACTCATATATACACCAAAAAACAATGTTTATTTGCTAGAAATGTACTCTCATCAGTCTTTGACCTGATGTTGACAATCAGCATTTTTTTTCCTCCAGCTGTCTTAAAATTACTGTCAATGAGAAATCAATATCTCATTTAAATGATAATAGTAGGGTAAAGCCACAATTGATCATGTGTTGAGTGCAAACCGAGTTACAGCCAGTGGCCTTGAGCACAGCCAGCATTTCTAAAGCTGAGCTTTTGTTGCGTTTCTGTTGTTTTAGGAACAAAGAAAAGCTTAAACAGGGGCAAAACTTAAAAAGAATAAAAACAAACATGAGATTAAAATGATTCAAGGCTTGATTGGTGCAATCACGTAAATTCAATTGGCAGAACCCTGTGGTGGCTGACTTCTCTTTACGTATTGGCATCTAATCTTGCTTCCTTATCCCAACACATCTCTATTTATGTCTCTCCCGATGCTTTTAATTTCTTCTAAACATCCTGCTAAATTACTCCAATTACTTCAATCGCAACAAAAGAAGCATTTTAGTGAGAAACTGCTTTTCTTTTCAGAATTACAACGACTTTCTGTGAAAAGCATGAAATTAATGTGACACTCCACACAGCTATGTGAGAGAGTCTCTATTGTGCACACATGCCTACACATTCTTTTTAATAAAGTAAATAAAATGAGCATGATTATACATAATGCGTTCAAGCACATGGTATGTCCTCCAGAGTCTTGAGCAGACTCTCTCCAGACTCCCTGGGGGTCGTCAGCAGAATCATATCCCCAGAACGGAGACTTTGATTGGGCTCTAAATCTCCTCCCTGTCCTGACTTTCCAACCCTGAGGGAAGCCATGCGTGAGCCTCACTCTTTTAAAGCACCTGGGTCCTACCGAATCAAAAGTAACTACAAAAATTGAATTCCAATTCTAACACAGAATGCAGATTGGAGGATACGAGGAACACTTCCTTATTTGATGACTGATTTGACTGCTCATGTAAAGTTCTAACTACACAGAATTTTTTTTTTTAATATTATTTGTTACTAGAAAACTATTTTGATCTTTAAATTATACTACTTATAATTTATCAACCATTGGCATTGATATGCATTAAAATAATCAATAATACAAAAGATTTCTATTTCAAATAAATGTTGTTTTTTAAACTGTATATTCATTGAAGAATAGTGAAAAATGTATCAATTCCTGCAAAAACTTTAAGCAGCACAAAAGTTTTCAACATTGATAATAAGAAATGTTTCTTGGGCAGCAAATCAACATTTCTGAAGGCTCATGTGACACTGAAGACTAGGTTAACGATGCTTAAAATTCAGTTTTGCATCAAAGAAATAAATTAGATTTTACAATATATTCAAATAAATGCAGTTTTAGTAAGCATAAGAGACTTCAAACACTAGAATATCCTACAAAACTGATGCTTTTGAACAGTAGTGTGTAATTATTAATTAACATTATACAAACAATCAATTAGAGAGTGAGTCAAATGTTAACTGCTTTAATGGATTCAGCAGATTCAGTTCATTAGATTGATGAAAACGTGTATCTGATTTAATTTTGATTTTGACCGGTTGATTAAAAGAAGTGACTTACAACAGTCATTTGTTATTTAAATCATACTATGCTCGCTGGTTTGCAGGGGTTTACTTACAATCTGGCAACCATAGGCATGCTTTCTCTCTCTCTTTCAATACTTTGAAAAAGCACTGATGAGCTGAAACCTCAACAAAAAGTATAGCAATCTTCATTGAAATATACAGTATACTGCTCATATTAAAGTGTCATACACCCAGTCTGTGTTCCTGCGGAAATTACCTACTAAACTTTTCAGTGTCAAAAATGTAATAAATCCAAACATGGATCTTGACTAGATTGTGGTTACGCAACCCGTGCAATACAATACAATGTCTTTTGTTCTTGTGTTATTAGAAAAACTAGAATATAATTAGGATTTTCACTGTTTATGATAATTTAATAAATCAGGAGACAAGGTCAAATAAACCACATGTATGAGTCAGCATTGTCTTTATTTGTGCTTATAGGTTATAGTCCTTAGTAATAATTATAATTGTGAGCAAAATAATTGTGATTATCAGTTTAACTCTCTGAGGCCGTTATGCAGCATGATTAAAAAAATTATTTTCATCGACTAAAACTAGACTAAAATTGACTTTTAGTCAACTAAAACAAAAACAGGATAAGTTGACTACATATAAAAAAAAAAAAACCTAAAAAGCTTTTTTAAAAAAACTTCTTTCTTATTTCTTTCTTTTCAAGAGAATGGGAATGCAAAAATTATATTTGTTTTTATTTTTGTTCTAGATTCCATTCACTATTCTGCAAATTAACCCAACTATGATGACACCCACTTCTGAAATGAGTAAACTGTCCACTTTTAAATACTGACACTACATCTCTGTAAACACCTAGAGCAAGGGATTTCAGAGTCTCTTCCATCATTCAAATCAGTGGATGAACAAACCCCAAAAACACATTAACAACCCCACGATGCAAGTGTTAAGATCATGTGATCTCACACTGGGGCTCTGGGGAAATCAGACACAGGTCCAGTCCATACTAATAAGCCTGGCCCCCTAGTACCATATCTGTTGCCCCGTGGAGAGCACTGTCCTCTGCTCCAATCAGAACCGTGCTGGGTGCAAGTTTAATGAGACTTTCGTGGCTCAGGAGGGAACATTTGGGTCTGAATACCTAAAACCCAACTCAGATGAAATGTTCCTGCTCGCTTTATACCTCCTGATGACACAGCGCTTTCCTGCTCTCTAAATGTAGCTGTCCGTGGTGCTGAATCCTAATCAGACACAGCTCTCTGCATGAGCGTGTTTCTGTGTGCATGCATTCATTCGGATCCACAGGGGTCCCGAGTACATCCACCTACCGCTGGGGATCAGAAACGATGCTCTCAATATGTCCGAGTGCAGACGGAAGAACAGCATTTCAATACGTCTATAGCCTCACACCAGCCAGATAATTTCTCCCATTTATCCATCTGCCTCTGTTTATGCAATAACCATAAAGGGCCGTGCTTTTTTTCTCTCTTTTGTCAGAGCAATCTGTGGCCTTATGTGTTTGTTTGAACAGCAGTGGTCTTGGTAACTGTTGTCATGCCAACCTCCACCCCCAGTCTTTCCTCCTTCTCCTGTATCTTTGAAGCGGGGTTCCAATGCAGACCCGTTCCGACCAATCACGGCAAAGCTCTTAGCAACACCGAACAGTCACAGGGAATTAACTGTTTGCGTTCTGCATGTATCTGTATGTCTTTTCAGTCTAAAACTCTGGCTTGCACTCTGCATATATGTGTGTGTGTGTGTGTGAGAGAGAGAGAGAGAGGCAGTATGCACTGGCATCTCTTGTGTGGGGGAGGAGGGACGCAGGTGGGAAAGATGGAGAGAAGTAGAGAGAGAGTGAAGCAAATGGAAAGATACGAACAGGGAAAGCGGACGGTATATTGAGCAGCTAAGAATAGATTTTTGCCAGCAAACCTCAGGTGACAGCATAACCGACGAATAATAGGATGCTGTCAGAACATTCCTCTGTGCAGCTTTAATGAAGTCATGCTGAATCAAGTACAAATTCCCATTTAAAGAACATTATGTTCATTAGCGTCCACCAAACCCCTATTTGCATACTACAGCTGACCTAATATGCTGTAGTAAAATGTAAATTTGCTCAGAAATCTCCTGTGAACACAAATCTTCAGCAAGCCACTGATAATGACACTCCACACTGTTTGAATAAATAACATCAACAGCAAGCAAACACTCTTATGGAATGACTAGTTCGGTGCACACTCAATTGCATGCTATCAAACAGTTCACATAATGGAAAGTAATTAAAGAGGCTCACATGCAGTGCTCACTTACCATACTGTCATAGTAGATTAATTCAAGCTCATAATCAGGAAGAATATCCGTTCTCTTGTTCACCAGATCCAGGGCCATTTGGGCAGAAGGGAGACATGCCTGGCCACCCGGCCATCCACCGCTCATCGGGAACAGGGCTCCAATGTAGAGCTTCTTCTTGCCTAGAACCGGGCAGGACCAGGAGAACAGTAAAGTAAGGGTGGCCAAAATAAAGTAGGAAGTTGATATCAAGCGCCGTCCTCTGCTGTGATGCTGCCAGGATAGTTTGGCCATAGTGGGCATGAGTGTATGCCAAACCAGTTTAAGTTCTTGATGTTATTTTACATGAAAGGCAAGGCTGTAGGTTTTTGCCAAGAATTTACTCTCATAAAAATATTTTTAACGGTATAAATTTCACTCTCCTTCAATGCTGAAATTATTCATTCAAAATATCACGTGAATTCTGCACTGTCAATTAACCTGAACTCCTATAGGTATTTAATATACTGTTAGACGCACTAAAATACACCTTTACATTTTCATTTTGGATGCGTTTACGACAATTACATCGATAGCGATTCAAAGGCATGTGGTTTTGATTCCTAATTGAGGTAATAAATGAGAGGAAATGTTAACTGTTAGAATCGCGTATTGAACTAGCCAGTGTTTACACGAGCGGTTATAAAACGTACTAAGCTTCAAAGGTTCACCGAAGTTTTAAACATCCGAAATCAAGTCAACTGACGTTAAAAGTTAACGTGGCGTTACAAACCGTCTAAAGCCGCGGATTAAAATTTACCAATAGCATACATTAACGCGAAATAACCTTAACGAGCGCGAGCGCTACAAACAATAACAATGTGTCGTTGTCTCAAGACTTTTTCGTGCTGTAGTCTTATACTCACGCTTCTCCTGAACGCACAGAAATGAACGTTACGTGTTTGTTTATAGAGAGCGCAGTGTTACAGAGATCCGCTGGAATCTTCTGTGCGCGTCTTTAGACGAAACGAAGACGGTGAATACGGAGTGAAAACCTATTAGCGCTGAAAAACGGAAGATGTCTTTGTGGCTGATTGGTATAAAATCCACTACGGAAACAAAAGAAGCGATAAACGAAGTCACAGCAGTGAGTGAGTGTGTTGTGTTCGTTGGATGCAGCAGGAGACTGAGAGAGAGAGAGAGAGAGTGTGCTCGTTTATAGAGAGAGAGAGACTGTGGATGTATGTGCGTGTGAGAGAGAAACTGTGAGAGAAAGAGAGCTAGAAAGAGTGCGTGTGTGTGTGTGTGTGTGAGAGAGAGAGAGAGAGAGAGAGAGAGAGAGAGTCGTAGATGTGTGGGGCTCATTTTCCTTCTCCGTTTCACAGAGCACTTTGAATTTGCAATCCCTTAACACAACCACTCTGGTTTATTACCCACCCGTCTCCCCACCTCTTTTTCCACCAACTAGACCCAAGCCATCCGCCTCATATCCACATTTTTCTTTCTCTCACTGTCTGTTCCTCAGAACTTAATTATAGCACTCAGTAACATCTTGCCTCTCGCACAATTGCATCCTTACATTTTCAGTCACAGTTTCATATCACTCACTTTTTGTTTTTGTTTTCCAATCAATATAAGGATTGAATGTATCCTGAACCATTTTAGACAGAACCTACTATCCACTACATTATGAATCACATGCTTTATTCCTCTCTCCCACACACCTCCATCTCCACTGCACCATCTATTTCCAAACTCCCAGCCACCGCTCACACTAATCCTGCACCTTACAGCAGATACATCGTGGTAAACAGGATCCATAGAGGACTGACTACGTGTGCCCGACTGTAGTCTTCAATAATGTATCTCCAAACTGATGGGCTGACACTGATCCGTCGCTTCCTCTAACTCTCTTCCTCACCTCCCCCCGAACCCAATGTTTTTCCTCCAAGCCGAGTGCCATTTTTCTACACGTTCAGTGGCTTCGGTAACACATTTCGCCCTCTCACTAATTCTGAGAGTTGATGGGAATCGCCGCAGTGATCTATCTGTTTATTCCTGCTCCGTTTACTCCCAGCACACTCTTGACTGATCTCGCAACTTCTCTTTCTGCAAAAAAACAGCGCAAGTCCGGTTACATCACATCAATACTTAAAGTTAGGGGTGACATGGGCCGTGATCAAGCAGACTTCGAAATGAATAATGAAATTCCAGCCAGAAACACGAGATATCGCTTTCAGTAAATGCCTTGGGAAATTCTGATTGTTGCACCGATATATTTTCACTGACATTCTGGCTCAAAGCTGATTAGCGATTCTGGAAAATCTACATGTTTTAAAACAACAAGATTATTCTTTTTTCTAAGTGAAGCACTTCAGGATCAACCAAAGCTGTAGAGCTTTCAGGCCACCTTTCTGTTTCTCTCTCTCACAAACCGTTTCGATTTTCACATTCTCTCCAACATTAAAACCCAGAGGCGCTGCTTATATATCAGAGAACTGGTATTAGCTTAGCAGCTGCTGCAAGTGCCCTGGGGTTGTGCCACAGATGAAATACACCCCTGTATGTGCGACACATGCAGAGTGGCGATTAGCCTTCAGGGTGGCGCTAGCACTCAATAGCCTTAGTACTAGACCAGTTTACCCGAAAGTAGGCTATATTACTTATAAGAGAAACCTCAGAACTTCACAAAATTAGATATGCAAATTCAACTTATAATTCTAAACAAGCACACCATTTTTTATGTAGATTGGCCTATTGGTGGTGCTATAAGAGTTAAAATGGTATTTTTAATCTCTGAAACCTGGTAAACTTTTAACACTTTTTGTGAGATCTAAGGCAAAAGGACTCAAACTGAAAGGTCAATTGTGGCAGTTATCAATAAAATAAATATACAAAAGTAGGGCTGTGCAATAATGACAATTAGACAATATTTTGCTAAACATGTTATGGTATTTTATTCAGTTGTGATATTTGAAATGTTATTGAGAAAAAAGGGAAAATATATTGTAAATATAAACCTAAAATCAGCAATAAATGGCAGGAAATCACTGCATGAGTGAGTCATTGAGTCATTCATTCAACTAATTCGTTCAAACAGCTGATTGCATGATGATTCAGATGAAACAGTTGTGTTTCTCAGAGGTGCAAAACAGCTCTACTCTAGCTTTGTTTGCTTCCGTCACTAAAATAATTCTAGCATAATACATTTTTTGCAAAAATCACTTTTGTGAAAAAGTCCTAGGTTTCTCGCTCCATCGGAAAGAAACCAGTGCTCCAGAGTTCATGACATATAAATAATCAAAAAACTTTTGATTCATCGCCACAGTAGTACAACAAAATGTTTGAAGTTCTCTTAATACTATAGAGTAGATGAATTAGTGATGGTCTGGAAACACAGTCCATAGGTTATTAACTCGGCTAATGTTTAGCCAATGAACACTTCAATGATTCATTTATTATTTCAATTATTCACACTTGTTCTTATGAAAGGGATTCTGATCTAATTGGTATGCTAATATTGATGCGGCTGCCTCTGGCTGAGCTTCATTTGCCAACCATCCAGGCGGGCCAGTGATATTATCTGAAAAAAAATCTTTATATATCTGTATATAGCTAGAATAGCTAAATACATAAATATGCCATGAACAATTTTGTGTTCTTTTCCATTGATTTCCTCTTTGATGTATGTCAGAGGTGTCCAATATTTTCCCTGGAGACCTTGGAAGTCTGTAGCAATCCTGAAGACCATGATAAGCTGATCGGGAAGGAGATATTGGCATGCTCATAACCCAGCTTTTCTTACTTGTACCAGCATTTTGAAAGGCCACTTTTGCTGCTTCACACTATTATTTCTGAAGTATATAGTATATATAGTGCTGGCACTCAATGGCACTTGCACAGCTAGAGTAAGAAAAATATTTTTTTAAGTCTATTTAATGATTTAAGAGCCTTCCAAAACTGAACCCAAAACTGGTAAAACATCTATTATACTACAATTGGTTGCAAAACTTTGTCATAACTTTGTCAGATTACACAGGTAATAACCAGCAAAACTGACATTTTGTTTTCTAATGCTGTATGATAAAATGGTTTTATATATACTAATTCATTCAGGACTTGGACTACGCTGGTTTATGTTGTATACATGTACCTTTAACTAACATGAATAAATGTTTAATAGTTTGGAATGACTAGATGACGAGTAAATGGTCACAATTTTTTTTCACAAGAACCTTAAAGTGCCCCTATTTGGATTTTTAAAAATGACCTTTCATGCAGTGTATAACACAGCTCTAAGTGAATAAATTATTTTAATGTATGTTTATATGTATAAAGTTATTGTCTCTTAAAAAAAGAGCCATTTTATTGATGTGAAAATAAAAAATTGGCATATTGCCCACCCACTTGTTAATCTTTTCAGGTTGGTCTGAATGAAAATGCAAATGAATTCTTTGCCACTAGATGCTGCTTTTGGAGCACACTGCTTTAAATGAAATTGACCAATCACCGGAGGATTTTGGAATCATTGAAGAAATTGTTTGGGAGTCGTTGAACAAATAAGGTAAAAAAATAAATGCATATTATAAGAAAACAAAAGTGTTTTTTGACCTTGCATGCATGCCATCTTGTTGTTTGGGACTCCCAAAACCGAAACATGAACCTTTCATAAAAACACACTAGGGGCACTTTCAAAATAATGGGTATGTTTTCATAAGTACAGGACACCTAGGCAGTCAGTGTTTTTTTGTGTAAAGACAAATAATCAAAACTAATATATCAATGTTACAGAATTAAGAGAAACTGTGATTTCTGTCATAATCGTGCAGCTCTAGTGGTCAGTATACAGTACTGTACTGTGCAGTAGCACTATACAGGTATTCCATCTCTGTCAAAATCGCAAAGATAAATATTCCCTTTTACTGTCCTTCTATTGCTGTGTCTGTCTGTGCATTTGCATTAAGAGGGCTGAGTAGCATGTCCCGGGCTGCTCGGAGTAGGATCACGACACAGCAGACTGGTTGTCACCAGAATTAGTATGGATATCCGCACATGCTTTTTGAGAAGAATGTCAAGGTTGAAGGCGACTGGGGGAATATGACGGCAAAACTGCCTCTCGAGAGAAATCTCTCCACTGTCATGCACAGCCCCGCAAAGCTGTAGCACGTGGAGGTCAGCAGCTCTACCCCACACTCCCTCTGCATACACAAAGAGCTGGCAGCAGGCTGTCGACGTCCCTGTGGGCCACCTTTCACTGTGTCTGCCAGTAATTCAGACACCTGATGCACTCCATTGCTGCCTTAATGGGACCAATTAAATCACTCTCTTCAGATCTGAAGGCACGGATCATTTTAAGATACAGACATATCCACACTGTCAAATGGGACTGATGCTGAGATAACCGCGCAATTCGACATCTAATTCGGGTTTAAATGGACCTGCAGCCAGATCTCCTGAGTTTGATGGGCTCACACTCACAGTTGGAGGAATGATCTAAATCTCTGTCATTGTGTTCCTGTTCTCTGAACCTTAAAAGTGCAGATGGGAATTGTAATGAATTAAATGTTTCTAGTTACGCTTCTGAATGGTTCCATTAATGATTTGTTTAATACTTTTAATGAATGAATATTCTGCAGAAAAAGTGACATTCCATTTCCAAATGATGCCAAATTTAAAACAGTACTTATGAAGGTTTTTAATGTCTTTTTAATGTCTTGTTAAAGGCAAAGAATAAATGCAATCCAATACCTGGTTTGCAATATGTTTAACAACAATATTAAACAAAACATGTGGTAATATTTGTACACAGTACATTACGAGTATCACATTACCTACCAGTCAGTAGCTACACTGATTGAAGTCTCTCAGTAAGCTGTTTTTGATGTGAAGCTGTGTTTGATTCGCTAGACAGAACTAACTCATTAGAATCATTTCAGGATTCAAACCACACTGGTTGTGTTTTAGGTGTTGGATTCGCTACAAAGAATCGGCTCATAACAGCCAATCAGAAGTCTGGCAACACTGGTTGAGTTGTATGTTTTAGATTCTATAAAATATCCAACTTTTAATATTCATTAGTTCAGGAGCAATTTGTTTGAGACTGTTTGTGCTGTATGGTTTTGATTCACCAAAAAGAACTGCCTTATAAGAGTCATTTGTTCAGGAATCAGACTACATGTAGTACATGTATTTGATTAATAACTGGCTCATAAGAGTCATTTGTGCAAGAATTGGACTACACTTGTTTACGCTGTGCCTGCACGTTTTTTATTCACTTACAAGAATTTACTAAATTGGACAATGATACCGTACCAGGCTGATTCAATAAAAAATTGGACTACACTGATTGTGTTGAGTATTTTGTTAGGGAATTGGACAAAACAGCTTGCACTGTAGATTTTTTACAAATGGTTGATTAGAACCATCCATTCAGGAATTGAATTTGACATTGTTTGTTTTCCATGACTGTGCCGATTGTACTGTATGCTTTTGAATCAGAAAAGAACCTGCTTGTTTGTTAATGAATCAAATTACACTGACTCCTATGAGCCAACTCTTTTTAGTGAATCTAAAACCTAAAGCAAAACCAATCGTTTAAGAGTTGGGCAACTCTGTTTGAGCAGAATGTGGTAGATTCATTAAAACAAAAAGAGCCATTTGTTTGATAGTTGAATGACACTAAATTTGCTGCATGGTTTTGATTAAAAATAACTGGCTTAACAAATAACAGACTACCCTAGTCATTTTATTTTTTTCAAAATGGAGTTCTCGATACCCTCTGCTTAAAATACACGAATGCAGTAACATCCACTTGTGCTCCTTCCAGGTGCTGCAGTGAACCTGGCTTCTTCCTGGGGCTTGGAACTACAACCTAGCCTTAATTACAGTATTGAGTTGCAGGGTCTTAATGGAAGAGCCTGGTTTGCATTTATGTGATATTTCTTACTAAGTTGGGGAATGTGCTCATTACGGGACACAGCTGACAAAACTCACATAAATTCAAGAATGCAACTGTACAAGATTGTTTATTATCTTGTCTGCAAAACACCACAAAATCAACTGTCAGGGTACATTTGGTCATTAAATTGTGAAGAAATGTCAGAATGTGCCACAAGGTCCTGGTTCAGAAGCAGATAAATGAGCTGTGCTGCAACCCACCATCAAGACACATCTTGTCGAAGAAAATGACACCCCATCGACATCATATGAGAGACTATCATTTTACGAAGAAAGACATCCTCTGCAATTACAATCGATTCTTTGACCTCCACAGACAAGCGGATATGAGCGAAGGGACAGGTGGTTCCTGGCTAATGATCATGGTTTGCGCAAGTTGCCGTGCCATGCCACGGCTGCAAGGTCACAGCGGGACACTGTGATTGGCTGTTCTGGTTGCCAGGTCACAGCTGGGCAGCTTGATTGGTTCTCGAGGTTGCCAGGTCACCAAACACACAAAGGCAGGCAGGCAGTTGTAAGGCACCACTGATATGCATCACGTCCTCTGAAGTGCACAAAGGACGAACAAAGATGTCTGCTGTTATTTTTCACAAGACATAATCCAATAACGAAAGAGGTCGACTCAATATGCGGAGGAGAATCAAAACCAGACATGCAAATAACGCATTACTTGGAGTAAATAAATACCCAACCCCCTACAGACGGTCTGGGGTGCGATCTCAGCATCCACTCAAAGACAACCCTCTCATCCCCCCAGTAATCCTTTTATTTGCCCGCCGTGGAGTGCGTTCTCCAAACAGATTTGTTAGATTTGACACCAAATTTCATTTACCGCTAAATGCCAAGAGTTCAGAATTGCATCGCGGCCCGTTCCCCAGGCCTCCCAGAAGTAAATGAATCTGAGAATATTAGGAGACAGATCACTCAGCCGTCAAGATGACTGAGGAGCCAAGGCACGATCATGCTCTTCCACGACAGAGAAGTTTTAAACCGTGTCTGTGCTGGTTGCTTTAATAACAAAGCAATAGAAGAGTCTATCTGTGCCGGGATTGCGGCACATTGAGCGAGCCGCATCCGCAGCCCCCGGCTGCTCTGCTGAATTGGAGTGTGAAATATGACCAGGCGCTGCTTAATAACACACCTGCTGTTTTGAACGTCTGTCCCTCTAAATCCTCCGCTAGCTCACTGATGGTTAATGCTCCTGGCTAAAAAGCGGCATGCTCTAAAGCGTGCGGTTCTTATAAATTACTGTTGAGCTCAGTCTGTTCGGTTCTTTCAAACGCATGCAGTCAAACTATTAGAGTGCAATTATGCAGCTCCAATATTTGTGTTGGGAACACGCTACATAGCGGACAGCAGGTAACGGCAATTTCCATCGACGTCTTTAAAGTCTTGCTGAGAAATACTCCAGCGCTCCAATGCTGTCAGCTGTCATCGCCTTTGTTGCACTGAGCACTGTGGTTGCAGTGGAGTTATTTTGCATTCTTTTTCTACACTCACTTTGTAATGAGAGGAATGACAATGCAACTACTTGACGTGCACACCTGCTAGATTAAACTATGTGGTTTACAAAATTTGGTTGATCTCCAAACTGTCTCCAGTAACTGCCAACTCCACCTCCTCGTTCTGGTTTTGGATTTGGCTGCATGTATGTGGCAAGGCCTAATATGCAATGTCTGTTTACATTTACTTCGGACATTATTGACTAACAGAAAATACCAAAAATGTACAGTATCTCACAAAAGTGAGTACACCCCTCACATTTTTGTAAATATTTTATTATATCTTTTCAAGGGACAACGCT
>JAUMHE010000072.1:4818558-4845189 GCA_032359235.1 Enteromius mattozi
CGTTGTCCCTTGAAAAGATATAATAAAATATTTACAAAAATGTGAGGGGTGTACTCACTTTTGTGAGATACTGTATAAAAACCCCACCAAACTGATTTATACCAGACTATAAATTGATTTTAGTCTGCACTGTGTGGTTCAATGTGGTTTTGTCTCCAATAAGGAGACTCTGTCTGAATATAAAGCTCGTAACAACATAAAACAGACCGAAAGAAAGATTAATATTACAATTAAATTACATACTTCAGTATTTCATATCAATAGGAACTCCCATATAGTCAGTAACCTGAGTCCGTTATTTAACAATAGCACTTTTCAGATGATGCCCTCAAGGTTATGCCAGTAAATTAATTTGTAATGTAACGTATGCTGAGTTCTGTCAATTACATGTCTTTGTATAATCCAGAGAGAAGGGTCATCATACAGTCCTGCTAGTAAAATTATCATTATATTATTTTTTATATAGAAATGTACAGCAATTTACTACATACCTGTTGCTCACATTGCTTTAATTTAAGAGTTCCCACTCTTATTACACATTATAGCACAGTGCAACTTGACTTTTGGATTCATTCCTGTGTTTAAACTCACAGATGTGTGTTTGAATGGGAATTTGACTTCCACACATCCCTGTTTGTCAAAAAACAGTAAGCGATTTAAATTTTCTCGTGGGCAGCAACAGAAAACCAGACATTTCCAATTTGACTAATCTAATCCCTGAAAATGCAGAAATGACCTCAATGAATTGAGCTAAGAAATAAAAGAAGAAAACAAACAGTTACATGTAGGTCAGTGTAACCAGATGTCGGATATACACTAGCTTTTTTTTTTTTTTTCTTAATCAATACTTTAGAGAAATTATGCCTTATTCTACATTACCTTATTTTACACTCCTAAACCTACCCAATACCTAAACTTTACCACTTACTTTACTAATTAGTAATAAGCAGCAAATTATGTATTTATTAAGGGAAAAGTCATAGTTAATAGTTAACAAGTGTCACCTATTCTAAAGTGTGTCCAATAAGTGTTACCACAAGAATAAGAAATATTTTTTAAAGAAAATAAACTAATTTAATAGCAAAGATGAATTAAATTGAATCAAATTTAACAGTAAAGACATTTATAATGTTACAAAAAATTTTTATTCCAAATAAATGTTTTTGTTTTAACTATATAGTAATCAAAGAATCCAGTTGGTATAAAAATAGTGTTTTCAACACTGATAATAATAAGAAATACTTCTTGAGAAGCAAATAAATTTATGAAGGATCATATGACACTGAAGACTGGAGTAATGATGCTGAAAATTCAGCTTTGCATCACAGGAATAAATTACACTTTAAAATATATTAAAATAGAAAACAGTTATTTTAAATTGTAATAATATTTCTATTTTACTGTATTTTTATTCAAACAAACAAAGCCTTGGTGAACATAAGATACTTCTCCAAGATTAAATACAACCAACAAACCAACCCAAACTTTTAAATATATCAGATGAAGTGAAGTGGTTCAATTGGTTGCCCAAAAATCTGACCTCACAAGTGTTTTTGTCATTGCTGCCATCTCCCATCTCTCAAAAGTTTCCCCATCCATTTATGCCTATACTTTCACACTACCTGCCCCTTTATCTCCTCCTCCCGCTTCTCATTTGGCCGGAGCAGTAGCGTTAATGTGATCCGCCATGCTTCAGTAAAACACACTCTAATCTCCCGGCTCTATGGGTAGAGTTGGACCCTCTCTGCTATTCCTGGCTCTACCATCCCTCATGTTTATGGTCCATCTCTTACAATGCGCTTGTCATTGGAGCACTCGTTTCATTGTTTGAGAACCCTTGTGTTTTTGCACCTTCGATGAATAGGCAAAAAGGGAATAAGCGGGATTGATGCCAAGATATTTTCAGGGTCTCCAAAGGGAAAGCGAGAATCCAAGCGAGGGAAGACATTGATAAACCATGTAACAAGTTAGATGTGATTGCATCAGCATCTTCTCCTCCCAAGCGATTGCGGTGGATGCGTGAAGTGGCTTGTAACGAAAGTCCTCTCATTGGTTCTATTACACACATGCAGAAGGGATAATTGGGAAAGGAAATGCACATAAATGACAATTCACAAACCTGCTTACGCCACGTTTAATGCGATCCTTTTTCTTGCTGCCGCGCAATCGGCATGGTACAACTCATTATTTTTTTAAATAGCCTTCAGGGGCAGAGAATACTTGTATTCAAATCAATGGTCACATTATTAAATGTACACAAGAGCTTGACAGGGTAATAGAGGAAGTGTAAGTGGGATACGTAGAGAAGGAAGGAGTAAGGAGGGGGGAGAGCCGGAGGCTGAGCTGGTCTGGAGGATTAGGATGCTATGTGGATCATTTCTCTCAAACGCTGTCCACAGGTGAGCCACTTAACTTAGGCGGTGCCGATGATCAGATGCATGATCAACAGAGAAATCACAGCTTCAACACACCACTTTCAGGCCACTGCTCCCTTTCCAACACGCAATCCAGGATCATTACTGTCCGACATGTGCTGGTGAGTGGATCTGATTTCAGGATTTCTGAGCTACGCTTAACCCTGGGTTTTTTGGACCTCAGGTTAGGCCACTTTTAACCCTGGCTTAGCCACCAATTCACACTAATTGGTGCATGTATCGCTTTAAACCTAGTGTACAGCATGAAACAGCACTGCTAGAATCTTACTGTAGGGTTGTTTAGTGACAGACCATCGACTGTGTTTAGATTCGCAATGAATAGCACTGAAAATGTTATCTAAGGATTTAACAGGGATTAAGACAGGGCTATTATATAAAGTGGGGTCAAAACGAGACCACTCAAAGTGAGAAATGCTTCTATTCTACCTTTTTTTCACTATAAATTGAGAGAAAAGTTATATAAATTTTTTTAATTCATTTTTAAAAAATTATAAAAAAATTCTGAACTGTTGTTTATTTCCAGGTTTTAATTAAATTCTAATGTCTAGATTTTCAAAGTGGCCTTGACTATGATGTGATTTTTAAAATGTTTTAATAGGGTTTTTTATTTTAATGCTCAACAACACTGCATTTATCTGATCAAGCATACAGTAAAATAAAATATGTATATGATACAGATAAGATACAATATGTTGTTAAATATTATTACAATTTTAAATATATGTTTTCTTTGTAATATATTTTAAAATGTAACTTATTCCTATGATGCAAAGCTGAATTTCCAGTCTTTCCAGTGTCACATGATCCTTGAGAAATCTTTCTAATATGCTGATTTGATGCCATTTCTTTGTTGTTGTTGTTTTGTTTTCTTTTTGTTAATGATGAAACAGTTGTGCTGCTTAGAATGTTTTAAGAAACATTCTACATTTTTTTCCTGAATTTATTTGAAAGTTATTTTATAATTGTACAATTTTTACTGTCACTTTTTGTGCATGTATGTATGTGTGTGTGCGTATATATATATATTCAGTATATCAACGTATAGATTAATATGTTCTATTATTAATATATTAAAACCAGTAGAGAGAAGAAAGCATTTTAACATCCAGAAAAAAATACCCATTTCAGCTTTAATTACTAACCCAAGGCTTGAACACTGTGCAACATAGAACATGATAACCCAGGGTTAAAAATCCAATATGGTATATGAGATACTGAGTGTGCTGTCCTAGGGGAAGCAGCTGTGATGAGTGTTGCATGGTGTTAGACGCCACCCGGTAGGTGTCACAGATGTGTCATTTTCAGGAAGTCAACGTGGCAGGTGTCTTAACGTATGTGACAAGTCAGTAGCTGTGGTTGTGTTGTATTTTGGTGATGTGTGTGCTAGCAGGTAGAGGTAACACGGACAAGAAAACAGCAAACAGGAGGTTTTCTGACTCGCTGTGCTGTAGGTGTGTGCCGTTTCTGCAATTCCAGGTTGTAACATTCTATGATTGCTCCTGAATAATTTATCGACACTTTTAAATAAAATGCGGCTCTGGAAATGAAGAGAGCTCGAGCTAACCCTTGTTTATTCTCTACGGTCTCATTCTCCCACCCGACTGCACACAGATTTCATAGACTTCTGTTGAGAATGAGATTAAGTCCATGGATGCAGAAACTGGTTCCAGGTTTGAGTGGGCACCCGAATGTCATGTAAATGCCATTGGGGAAATCGATCCAAAAGGAGACCTTTTTCCTTAGGCTGCCCGTGAAATTATCACACACAGAGAGAAACGCAGCACAAAACAGACATTCAAAGGTGCACAGAAGCACATACACAGGATGAATTAAAACCTACTCTGACAAGCACTGTGCTTTCATTCACATGGACACTGAAATGCTTTCATGTGATGACCTTTTACATACTGTGAGCTCCATCGATAGGTGGAGAAAGAGAGAGAGAGAGAAAGAGAGAGCAAGATTGCACCGGTGCTGTGTGCATCGTCTCTTAATTAAAATCCTCTAATGCGGCATGCTGAACGTTGAGAGTGGACCAATCACAGAGCTTCATTCTCAACATCAATATTGAACGGCAGCATCTAAAGTCCTCTCTCTTGGGGGCAGCAGTGTGCTTGTCTAATGACTAAAAGCCATAACAAATACCAAGCCTTCATTACACTCATTCTTAGCCACCTATTTCATCAATCAATAGGCTACACCCCATCATTCTGTCTCACCCACTAAAGCCTAATGATATACACAGACAGCGCCTGCTTCTTTTAAATTGACCGGATAGTGCATTCAATCCCAGAACTTTCAATACTTCTCTAGTCTGATGCAGTACATTGTCATTGCTAGATATATAAGTAGCTTGTTAGTCATGCTTGTTAAAGCAAGGATCTCTATAATTATTGCTCATACTTAGGGTTAGTGATCTGAACAAACACCTAACCTAAATATTAAGCTTTTAAGCTTCAGTGTTTAACTCATCCAGCTGCTAAATTATTCTAAATGATACCTCAAATTAAGCGACTAGCTGGGGAGAGGCTATTACTTTTCTTAAGGAGAAGACTTCGATTTTTACTTTGAGGATGACAAAGATGAAAAAGACTTGCGCTGAAAAAGGGGCCGGAGCCTTAACTAGATACTTGAATATTATAGAGGAGATGGACTTGGGCTAGCGACCAATTAGCAACCGCTTAGCCATACCCTAGCAACCACACAGAACCCCTAGCAACCACATAGCATCCGCATTAATTTTTAAAATATGTATTTATATCTATGTGATATGAAAGTAAAATTGTATGAAGATTGTATTTACCTGACTGAATGCTAGGGTGTTGTAGCTGGTTGCTAGGCATATCTTTATACACTTAGGTGCTGCTAGGGTGTTCTAGTTGGTTGCTAGGCATTTATACATACACTTCCTGGTTGCTAGATGTATCTAGGGCAATCTGTCTAGTTGTTATTGTTGTTTTTGGCTGGTTACTAAGCATTTCATTATATATTAATGTGCTGCTAAGGTGTTCTAGTTGGTTGCTAGGGTCTTCTGACTGTTTTTTTTTTCATGTTAGTTTTTTTAGTCTGGTTGCTAGCTATTTAAAGGGTTAGTTCACCCAAAAATTTAAATTTTGTCATTAATTACTCACCCTCATGTCGTTGCAAACCCATAAGACCTCCGTTCATGTTCGGAACACAAATTAAGGTATTTTCGCCATTTTAGACAATCTCAATGCACTGCATATGCAAACTTTAACGTATTTTATGTAATCAGCCTTGTTTACATCTGGGGAAAGCATGTGCACGAACGTAATCTGCGGTTCTTTACGCCTAGAGGAAAGCATACACATACTCTCCAAAATGGCAGATGGTGTAAGTCACAGAAGAAGAAAGGATAGAGTAAATTATGTTATTTTTGTTTTCTTTGAACAAAAAAAGTATTCTCCTAGCATGACAAAAGTTAAGCCACTGGTGTCACAGGGACTGTTTTATCGATGTTTTTGGACCTGGATCATTGCCAGTTGTATTGCTGTTTATGGAGGGTCAGATGGCTCTCTGATATCATCAAAAATATCTTAATTTGTGTTCTGAAGATGAACTAAGGTCTTGTGGGTTTGGAACGACATGGGGGTGAGCAATTAATGACAGAATTTTCATTTTTGGGTGAATTAACCATTTAAGTGTTGTTAAAGTGTTTTAACTGGTTGCTAGGGTCTCCTGACTGTTTTCTATGTATATCTCAGGTGATATGATTGCTAGAAATGTCTATGGTTTTTTCGTCTGGTTGCTAGCCATTTAAGTGTTGCTAAGGTGTTCTAACTGGTTGCTGTTTTCTATGTATATCTTAGGTTGTTGCTAGAAATGTCTAGAATTTTTTTGGTGTTCTAGCTGGTTGCTAGGATGTTCTAGGATGCCAGTTACTACACATGTACAGTGTTTTGTCCTGTTGCTAACCGAGCAATTCCCATCAGCATTATTAGCAATTTGTGTCATGTGATTCCTTGTTTGCAACTGAATGGTTTCCATTCACAGCCAAAGCAGTTACAGTAAGTATCAATACATATTATGGATTAGACAGTACAAGTGTGATCTGTAACACTTAAAGGCACGTATAGATCAGTATAGCCACTGCTGTGCAGGTTATCATGGCTGCTGGCAGAGGCAGGTGAAAGCAAAAAGCATGTGATAACCTGGGAGTGTGTTTCCAGCCAGGTAAAAACTGTGCGAAAACACCATTTACTAAGTAGATGTAGCGCATAAATCATCTACTCTTCCCATCCCTCCTCCTAAATTGCTTTTTCTCTACCATGCTATCTCTCTTTTCCCACAACCCCCTACTTTTGTGCCCTCTCTTCCTTTTCCCCTCCTCTCTCTCCATCTCATTTCCCCTCCTTCATTTTCATCCTCCTCTCCTCTCTCATTTCCTGCCGACCGGCCCTCCATCACCCTCTCTCTCAGTGTGCAGACATCACTGCCATATTGGGACAGTGACACCTCCATTAATCAATTTAGCAAACACCACGGGCTGATCTGCACACAGTGTCACGCACACGCGCACATGCCAAAACATCCAGGACGGGTATCTACAATTCATTCACCTCGATCTGGCCCTGTGGAAGTCAAGGTCATGCAGTCCCGTGGAGAATCCATACGTCATGTAATCTCAGGCAGTGACATGTTGGATTATGCATGTCTGTGTGATGCAATCTCGCTTCCCTATGGAGTCATTAAATACATTTTTCATATTTAGAGTATGCATATGGATAGCATACCGGGGCTCTCATCGGTGAGTGCTGTATGATAGACCGTCTCATTTACAGGATGTACAGCTCTCTGTGAGCTCAATACTGCCATCTTCTGATATTATTTTAGTATCACATTACCAAGATTAACTTGTCTAATGCTGCTTCCTGCAGGTTAGTAAGGGAACTTACTGACTGCTGAATAAAATGCTGCCCCCTTTTGACAGGAGAGTAGATTTTTATCTTATTTTGTCATTTGATTGGGGAACTTCACAGTACTTTACACTCAACAGTGCCACTGCCAGGTAGGGATGAACACCATCAATTTTAAGGAAAAAATAAATGTTTTTTTAAAAAACCATGATGTTTCAAATCAGAGGTATTTTCTCTCTTTTTTTTAAATAATTAATTATCAATGCTGTTAATCCACAAAATTCCTACTTCCTATGTAAAGGAAGACATAGTACTGAATAGAACTGAATGTAATGTTTTTCAGCAGTAAACTGAATTTCCAACCAGCATTTGCCGTTGTTTACCTATTATGTGTGCAAATTGGTGGGCGGGGCTACACAGGCAGAGATGTAGAAGCGGAGATGTTAAACTTCTACTGTGACGGTGGTGCTTATCTACACTACTATATAAGAGTAGAACACTCCACAATATGTGGTTTTGACAGACTGCCTTCAATATATGCTGTTTTAGACTAGCAAGAAAGATTTGAGTTTCGAAGCTTACAGGATGTTTTTATAGACACTTATATGTCAAAGGATCAAGGGAATTTTTCCCAGTTGATGATGCCTTTAAAGCACAACGAAAAAAAAAGAAAACATAATATACTTAATAATATACATAATAACGTACTTTAAGTACACTTAGGTGGCCTTGTACAGTATTTCATTAATATTGTTTAATAATACCTTCAAGTACAGATTCAAAGTACAGTCAGTACAATTAAGTGCACCTCATTCTTAGTTGCTAAAAAGTATTGGCACAACTGTCTTAAAGGGCTCTTATGGTGTGATTTCAAGTCTTCTTTTCTCTTTGGACTGAAGCCATAGACAAGATACCTAAAGTTGCAAAGTGTCCAACTCAAAGAGATATTCTTTATAAACAGTTAAAGCTCATCCACACCCCCCTAAAATGGCTCATTTAAACACACACCCACATCTCTACTTCAAGATGTGTTAAAATTTGCATAACGCAGCCCAAATGTTCACACAAAGAAAGAAGGCGTGGTTCCAGTAACCGCAGCAGTGTTGATGCAGCCATGTCAGGAGACTCTTGTGTGTTTCTGTGCCAAAGCAAAAGGGCTTTATTTGGCTTTCTTAAAGTTGATGCAGTTAGGAATCACTAGGATTACTTACAACAGAACAGCATAACCCAGATGTTCGAACTTGTGCAACGCATTTTATGGACGACAGTTTTATTAACTGAGAGAGTACAAAGGGATGTGCAAAGGCTATTTCTAAAAACAAATTGGTCAGTTCCATCTTTGCTCTGACAATCCGGCTCTTCAGAATCAGCAACTGTAAGTATGTGTTGTTAAGTATTTGCTATTGACTGTTCAAATGTGGAGTTTGTCACACGACTCTGTACCTTTTTCGGGCTTAAACTAATAGTAAAACTAATAAGCACATTATTAACTCTCTTTACATTTATCTTGAAAGCTGAACTCATGACACTTGGGAAAGGGGCGTTACATTTCTGACACATGCTTGTGGGGTTCGTCCAGTCACAATGCACTCTGTCAGCTGGCCAATCAGAGCGGACTGTGCTTGTCGGAAGGAGGGTCTTTGTAGAAATAGACGGGTTTGAGAAAGGCGGGTTACAGAGGAGTTACAATCATGTACAGTACTGAAAAATAATGTGTTTTTTGAACATTAAAGCATGTCAACATATTCGCACTCTGCAATTTACGAAGAAGCAAGCAATCTTTTCTGTCATTAACACATACAGCATGTCTATTCTAAAAGCTGTGCATTCATACAGTATTTATGCTTTAAAAGTATAGAACTGTTAACTTTTTGGATAATTATTTAAAGTGCCCCATTATGGATTTTTGAAAATTCCCTTTCATGTGGTGTGTAACACAGCTCTAAGTGAATGAAAACATCCTTAGTTTTAAATCTGAAAGTGCACCATGTATAAAGTTAGTGTCTCTCAAAAGAAAGAGTCGACTCATTGAAACGAGTCATTTTTAAAACAAGTTTCTTGTTGACATCAAAATTTAAAACACATTGCCCGCCCACTTGTTGATATTTTCGCATTGATCTGAATGAAAATGGAAATTCATTCTGTGTCACTAAGTGCTGCTTTTGGGGGGTTAAAAGTTTACCAATCGGGAGTTTGGAAAAATTAATCGTTGAACAAATCGTTTGGGAGTCGTTGAACAAATAAGGTAAAAATAAATGAATATTATAAGAAAATGAAAGTGTTTTTTGACCTTGCTTGCATTTGAACCTGTTTTTTTAGACTCCCAAAACCAAAATATGAACCTTTCATAACCCATAATAGGAGCACTTTAATGTAACTTGTGTACTCATTCATTCATTCATTCACTAGAGTAGTACATTTAATCTAATATAAAGAACTCTGTTTATTTAATCTCAATACCACAAAAAAGTGTGTATGGTCCAGAGTAAGTGGTGTTGCACAAAAATATGTTGGATATTGTTCATAAATCTTGATATGTGGAGGCTAAGGTTAGATCTATAGATTTTATAGATCAGGCCAGACTGTCACAAATGTATTTTGTTACATAAATTCATTAAATTATGAAGAATAAGATGCTTTATAAGCCTTCTGCATGGCTTTTTTAAAATGGTTTTCAAAAAGCAGTGTGGATATGTCCCACCTGGCAATTAAGTCTATGCTAAAAAAAATGGATGAAATACAAATCTTGCAGCTTTTATATGAAAATAGAAATGATAAACAAGTGATCCAATGTATATATTACTTAATTCGAAATTTTGAAGATCACATAACTCATAAACTGATAACACTACCTACATATCCATCCAAGCAGCAAATTTAATTTATGTGAGAAAAAAGGAGGGTGTCAATCCAATGTGTGCAACAAAACTGAAAAATTTGGCATAACAAGGAAATGGCAGCTGTAGACTAGTTGTGGGAGTCTTCTGTTTGAGAAACTTCTGGATAATTAATCCTTTTATAAAGTTTCAGTTTACTGCAAAAAATGATCTATCCTCAGTATTTACAATACTGGTCTTATCATACATAAGAATACAAAAACATTCTTACCTGTATAATGTCTGTCATCTACATTAGAAACAGGAAACAGGAGAAAGAGAGTAACAGGATTATTAGGAATGAATAAAATATACATTTGGCCAAGGTGTTAAAGTACATAAATACACTAGCACTCACAGTGGCAGACAGGTTTGGGTGAGTCCCATTTGCCCAGTTTAGTGCACTGAGTGCTGTTTCTGCCCACCAGGATGAACCCCTCCAGACAGCTGTAGTGCAGTATCGTGCCCTCCACCGCTGGGCCGGGAGGGTGAACCGTCACACGGCCGTTCTCCAGAGACGTCCAGACCCGCGCACATGGCAGCACTGACGAGAACACAGACCATTAGTTATCAAAACCTCAAAAATGTTGTGCTGACTTGATGCTAAAAGGTGGTTTATCTACCTTTAGGATCTATGTTTGATGTGAGCAGTCTGAAATGGAAGTTTCTATTACAGGATTAATTAGTCTTTACCATATCTTACCTTACTTTACCTTTATAACCCATGTAGTCTTACCATATTTTTTTTTTTATCATCAGCAATGAAAGGATAACAGGAACAGAACGCATCACCCTGAGAGACCAATTATATAATGCACAATATGCTCAACGGCCATCTGTAGTACTTCATATTTGCGTCAGGCAGTGATTATGTCACATGCATCAGCGCTTTTGTGTCAACACCATTTTAAAACAGCACAGGGAACTTTAAAGGTCTGAATTGATGCCTGTTTTGTTCTTGTTTTTGTTTATGTGTGTGTGTGTTGGTATTTGTGGTTTATGGGGACATCAGTTTGTTTAATGACATGTGTATGGACTTAAAAAACATACTAAATGTAAACCAGTACCTCATTATTTATTTACTGGTTAAACGTCTTCATTTGTTTATTTATTTTTATATTGTTTTTCTTCATGTGGATCCCTGGAGTTAGTTTGAAAATAGCTACACTAAGCATTATGCTGATATTCCATTTCAAACAGCACCATAATCAATAATCACTTCATACTGAGGTACTGTAAGGTAATTTAAATCAGATTCATTTAATAACAGGTCAAAGAGAAGTTATGATTTATATGGTAGGTAAACATACACTGTGTTACTTACTACGGAAAAACTGACATATTTGTTGACATTTTAAAACATGACTGCTGATTTAGCCAACCAGATCTATCTGGTTTCCTGATAAACAGTTTTCCTACTGTTCGCACCAAAACAGTGACAAAACACCTCCATCACTTACGCATTTTTCACTCAGCATGACAAGACGGTAGGCCTCGGTGACATATTTGTGTGATCTATTACACATTTCCTCCAAATGAAAGCAGAGACGGATTGTGAATTGTAATGAATTCAACAAATAATGAGATACATTGCACTAAATTCTTACTTGATGAGCTGTATTAGTATTAAAAGTCAACATTATTAGTCTCCTCTATGCAGAAACTATGCTATGTGCTCAGTACGGGTGAAAGCAGATGCAGAATAACTCATAATCAGCTATTACTGACAATCACAGTCTTGTGTACTGAATGTTCGATAAGTACTGCATGGATATAAACAATGAAATGTGAGTCTTTTGTGAATTGCAGCAAAAGTCTATGAGAGATAGACAAGAAAAGGCTAAAATAAAGTTAAATATAAATATTAAATCAAAACTTTAACTTAAAAATAAAAATTACACAAAAGTAATAAATGTTGCCTTGGCAGCTAAAATAAGTTTAAGTTGAAATACCACAATGACATAATACAGAAATGAAAATGAAAGCTAAAAATAAATCAAATGTGACAAATAAAATAAAAACTGAAAAAACACACTCAGCAAAATTACTAAAACTTAAGCTAAAATTAAAATGAACACTGTAAATATAAAAATACATAAAAATCTCTAACTCACATTTCACATTTACAAGTCACTTCATATTTCTTACAAGTTCATTTAGACTTTATTTAGTACATTTGCAGGTCATCATAACCTAAATCTTTCCTCTTTCTTTTGTGTGCTTAGAAAACATGATGCTCCCAGCTGAACGTTTATGGCATCACATCACTGACCTAAAGCTATGTTTTATTTTAATTTGTGAAGATGGATGAACTTCACTTGATTGAACAAGCTGTCATGTAAAGTTGCTGTACAGAAAAAAAAAAACACATAAAAAATGTCAAAAGCTTAAAAAACAAAAAAACACGTGCAAACAATACTTTCAAGCAAGCCTTTTTATAGGCACATTTTAGACCTTTGCAGGAAGGGAAAACTGAGAAGAACATACAGCACTTGCTGCGCTGGTTCAGGTCAGTCCATGTGCCGTCAGGGAGACACTTCCTGACCTTCGGTCCCACGATCACTCTGCTTCCTCTGCAGATATACTCGATTTCATAATCCACCGGCAACACCTGAACACTGCGGATCTGCATTCAGACACAGAGAAAACACTTACAACTAACTTGAACTAATGCATACACTATTATCCAAAAGATAAATGCGAGTAAGTTTATTTATTCATTTATTTAAAAGAAGTAAAACTAATACTTTATATTAAATTTAATACTAACTTTAGTATCATCCTGATCAAAAATGACATTTATAATGTTACAAAAGACTTGGCTGTGACCTTCCCATTCAGCAAAGAATCCTGAAAACATCTAACAGTTCCCATAAAAACAGGAGCAGCACAACTATATTTTTTATAATAAGAAATCTTTCCTATTATAAACTTTACTTCATTTTACAATACATGTACGTACATGTACTACCTAAGAAAGTACTGGTAACTTGGTAACTACTGTACATGGGGAGTACCAAGTTTTTACCTAGTTATTGTAATTATTTTAACTATTCAAGACTAAAATATAGTGCTACCAAATTTGAATAATATTTCACAATATTACTGTTTACTGTTAAACACAGTAATGGTTTTTACTGAAAAATGTTCATTATGGTATTTTAATGGAAGGGCAGCCTTGGTGAGCTTAATAAACTTATTTAAAACATTGAAAACTGACCTCAGATTTTTCAACAGCGGTGTAGTCAATCTAAACCCACACAGATATACAGTACATGTTTAATACAACAAGCTGCTAATAAATTAAATCTTCACACCTGTTCTTGTGTCAGACCCCTGTATCTGATTCCTCCATCTCTTGGTGGGCGAATGATAGCACAACCTGATAAAAAAGAAAAGGTAGAATATATGTAGATAATCAAAGATTATTATGCTTTCTTTAGTAATCGTTGCTAATTTGCTAATACGTCCACAGAAACACTACCATCATTTATCACAAACAGCAATGCTCATTTTGTCCATTAGATGGCGCACTGTCCTTTCTCAGTGATGTCGACAGCCATGATGGAAGCTCTTGTGTTTAGAGTCGTTTTATCATAGCTACAACTCACCATTCCTGCCACTATAGTGAAACTGGATGGCTTTATTTATATATATATATTATCCTCCATTTCACAAGACGTAAAAATCATTAAACTACATTCACACTGGCTTTACTAACAAAGCACATTGTACTCACAAACTATAAATGTGGCCCTATATAGTACTAGTAAATTGAAGAGAGCTAATTTTCCATCATATTTGAGTCATTCATGCCTCTAATCTGTGTAAATGTCTAAGTGTCCCCTGGGCTCACGGCTCTGCCGGGGATTTGCTGTCAGAATGAAAGAGCGGTGTAGCTGTAGCCTGTTATTACAGCCCGGTTCACCTACGGTGTCAGCAGCTAATTACAGTCATCGCCAAACCTAGGGCCCAGGGGCACGACAGACCAGCACGATTGTGTGCGCTTGTGTGTTCACACATGTATGTGTGTGTTATAGGCATTTTGTGTGCGAGGGTATTTTTAGGGACAAAAACATGAGCAACATTATCAAAATCAAATGCTGCCATTGGCTCGCTGCAGCTTTAAGGGGACTGGAGAGTCGTTTGAAATGCCAAGCCTACACTGTGTGTATTCTGGTATTTTGTGTGACTGCACACTGTATTCAGGAAGATCGCGTACACACTGCAGCTAAATATGGCTGTCACTCCACGACTGAATGCTTCATCCGCTTCTATATGTGGAACAGGTCAGGATGGTCAACTGTCTGGCTTGATTTTTTTAAAGGTGTGATTTAAGGGGAATGAATTGTTATTGTAACTTCTCTTAGAGTAAGGTTAATATTCTTAATATTGATATTACATTACAAATTGAATATTAGAAAGGTTTTACATTTGTAATAAATTAAATGTCTTTGCATATAGCTGAAATAAGTTTGAATAGTTTGAACTAAATTACTAGCAAGAAAGAAAAACTAACAACTGCAATAGAAATCATTTAAATCTAAATAATACATCTAGAAATATTAATAAAACTAGTTGAGTACATACTGAAACAAAATGAATGAAATAAAATGAAAACTAATTAAAAAAACCGATATCATATACTTTAAAAAAGATTAAAATATTAAAATAATAAATTTAAAATATTAATTAAAAACTCTAACACTACAAAAATTGGTAACACTCCATAATAACTGCACACTATAAATCATCAGTTAAGCGTTATTAAATAGTCAAATTATCCTTCATAAGCAATTGCTCCAACATTAATAGGCATTAGTAAGCAGTTTATAAATGCAGCTTTAAATGTTTTGTTCTTAATCATATATCTATATTTTATAATTGTATTTTCATACTTTATTAACACTGAATTTATAATTTATAAATTATTACGTTCTTTACAAACCAGTTATTTAGGAGTTGTCAGTGGTTCATAAGATAATTTAGAAAGTGCAAGCAAATGATTAATAAACTATTTAAATGTATCTACATTTGTAAATCTTATTATTTAGACACATAATAATAGCTGCTCAATGTGTTAATACTGTAAATGGTTTATTAACACATATTCCTGCTGCAATTGCCAGCCGTCTGTTTTTGTAAGCTCATCTAAAATCAGGACTATTTATACCTTGTAAAGCATTTACAAAGGAGATGTTAAGACTTATCTTCCAAACAGAAAAGTTAAACACTACACCGGGGGATACAGAATGCAGAAATATTTTTTCAAAATGCAAAAAATGAAACTGCAACTGTACACTTGCTAAAAAAAGAAAAAAGAAAAATAAACCTCTGCAATTTCACAGAAAAAAAAGTCAAGTGTGCGGTTGTACGTTTTTATTTTCTGCATCTTGAAAAAATTCTGTAACCCTCTGTTGTAGAACAGAAGAACAAGGCATTTATAAATTGCTTACTAATGACTAACGTTTGGACAATGGTTTATAAAGGATGAACTGACTGTTTACTAATGCTTACCTAAAGAATCATATAGTGCAGTTATTATAAAGTGTTACCCAAAAATTTAGTGTTAGAATTTTGCACATCAGCATTGTATGTTTCCAAGGCTAGAAAATTAGAATAAATAATTTATTAGTTAATTAATTACTAATTAATTTATTAATTAATTACTATTAATTTATTACTAATTATATAGCAAATAAATATAGCAATGTCATTTGACTTGATTTAGATTTTTTTTTTTGAGTTATGCATTTATTTTAGAATTTATTAGTACTTTAATTTAGAAATTTCCCATTTATTTGTAATATTAATTGTATTTATTACACTATGCACACAGACACACACACATATCTATATACATATATATATTTACATATATATACACATAGCACTTTTTAGAGCTTCAATGGACCTTCATTAAACATCTGAGTATTACTTCATATGTCAGGTTTTACAGGGTTTACATGGCAATGCAGCATCTCACTTTTGTATCACACTGCAAAACAATTACTATCAAACACCAATATTTGGTTACACTTTATTTTAGCAACATTGAGAGAAACTAAAGAGACATGAGAGTAAAAAAAGGAGGTAACGTTGTGTCTGTGACATGTTACATGTACAGTGCTTACTATATGTAGTAAAGCCATGAATTCAAAGCAACTAACCCTAAACCTATAGGAAGTCCATGTAATCTATATTACTCACACATATTTGTGTAATTACACCATTGTGAGTTTGGTTACTGTAGACAACTGTGTATATTAAACCTTAATTTCTTCCAAAACAGATTGTCAGGAAATCTGTGAAATTAGTGATTTAAGTGCATAAACAAAACATGATACCTCTGTAGACTAATTTGTCTCCATCAGCAATCAGATTAAACTGTTGACTTCCATGTTTCTTGTTTACTAACGACGACAATAGCTATTGCCTTGTTGAATTATTTTAAACTTTGCAGTGTGTATGTGCCTGACTTATAATGACAGTTCAGAATATACACTGTGACAAGGGATATTCCACAGGCTCTTATTGCTGTTCAACAGGCCATAGAACAGGACAATTATGCATGGGAGGATTATATACGTGAGGATTTATGTACTTATTATAGCTGTCAGACATCTAATAGTGTTGATATTGTGTTTCATTAGTCGTTCAGCTCGGGCAAAACAGACTAGCTAAGCTTGTAATATCTGAGATAGGAAGGATGCAATTAGAGTTGGATGGAGGAGACGTGAGAAAAAATTCAATTCTAGATGCTGACTGATGTGACCAGTGAATAAGACCTTTTTACACACCCAGAATATCAACACACCGCCAAGCAAACACAAACAAATAAAAACAAAGAGATGAACAGAAACGGACACACAAATGTTCACACACACAATTAAATTTGGGCATTGAGAACATCTTAACCAATGCCATTAACTAAAACAAACACTATTAAATGTCATTTTCATTAATTGAAATAAAGCTGAAATAAAAGTAAATGTAAATATTAGTGATCTTTTACTGAAATAAGTATAACTGAAATAAAAAATAATAAAATAAAAGCTAAATAGAAATAAAACAAAAACTAGTAAAAATGTCCACAGCATAAAAAAGACTCACTAAAATGAAAATATTCAAATAAAAGCAAATTCTAATTGAATCTATTAATACATTTATTAGTACACTAATATAACACTAATTCAGAACTCTTTTCATTTAATGAAAATACTGGAAACACTGCACTGAAATGTATAAAATGAGATAAGTCGTACTGAATGTCGTATCTACTGTAAATCAATAGAGAAATTATGTTATGGCTGAGTTTGCAGTTTGTTAATGTGAATGAGAGAAAAACTGCCTGCCAGACAATCCTTCAAAAACAGTAAATAGACAATACATCTTGCTATCTATTGTTCATGAAGGCTGCATTTGACAACAAACATACAGTAATAAACTAGTCAAAAAAAAATCAGTCTCATGAGTTTCAGTTTGAACCTTCATGTTCCTTCAGTTAAAACGGTTGTCAGTAATTGAAATAAAGTTAACAAAGAAGAAGAAAAAAACAACAACGTACAAATAGAAACTTAGTTGAAGTAAAATGACTAAAACTGGGGGAAAAAATAGCCTAAAAATATGGGAGTAACTTTAACTATTAAACTGCAAACGATCAGCAAAAGATTCGCTCTTCATACGTAACAATTACATTTGAAAGCATCAGTGAGAAAACAAACCTAGAAAGAGATGCGAGGATTTGGAGAGAAAAAGAAGATATTCTTAGTGCATTCCAATTAATTATTCATGGTTTATATCATTAATTAAATCAGGAAAGCAGACCACAAATGCGCAGAATATGTTGTTTTTTCATGCTGTTTCATGCGGAATGGCAAAAGAAAAAATAATCAGGAGGAAAAGAACGCAGCCGAGTGAAAAGAGCTCTTGCCATAGACATTCTTGTTATATCACGTCACATTAAAATACCAAGCATTCCATTATTCTCCTGCCGTCTGAAAAATAGAACTTAAAGGAAAATGTACAGCTCATTCAGTCAAACCGACAGATAAGGATGACTTGTAGTGCAAATTTATGATTTTAAATTATTTGTTTCAGTCTTTTTAAATGGGAACTTCCTCAAACTGAAAGTTCCTCCCATAATATAAAACGCAGTATTGCTTGTTAGTTAAAAGATGGATAGAAATATTAAAAAATAATAGTTACAAAAATAAAAATGACAAAAAGACATAACCAAGTGACTAAAACTAGAAGGTTTTTAAAAAGAAGCAAATCAATATATTAACAAACACTACAACATGTAACAAAAACTAATATATAAACAGTACTAAAATAAAATCGATATGAAGTTATATTAGTAGTTTAATAAAAGCTTTATTTTACATGGAGTGTGTCACTTTATGGGGCCATTTTTGAAGCATACTGTATGACCAAACAAAATAAATAACTGTATAAAAAATAGCTGACTGCAAATTTTAATAGTAACCAAATCAAAAACTGCTTTTAGTGATGCATCCACACCACTAGGTGTCAGTATAAGTATAAACCCATATTGGCCAGTGCAACGCAAACATTGTTACTAAGTATGTGGTTTTCACACAGAATTGGGTTAAAAAAAAGAGGTAAAACTAGGCGCTGCCATTTATAAATTCTATGAGTATAGCTTTCGGTCTCATTCGCATCTGGTGATTTTTAGCTGTACAAAACATTTTGTTTTGCTGCTTGATATTGAAAATTGGTGTGTCTTATCATGTTATTGTAATGTATTATCGTAATTAGGAACACACTGGTTTGTAGTGCAAACAGTTTTAAAGTTTACAGCATGTTGTAGCATCTAACTGGACATAATTTTCATTTTGGGGTGGAGTAACCCTTTAAGTAGCATGGATATATCTGTATAAATAGCCAACAATACATTGTATGGGTCAAAATGATCAATTTCTCTTTTATGCCAAAAATCATTAGGAAATGAAGTAAAGATCATGTTTCATAAAGATATTTTGTAAATTTCCTACCGTACATATATAAAAACGTAATTTATGATAAGTAATATGCATCGAAAAACGCACATGAAAAAAAAACAAGCATTGATTAAAAAGTTACATTATTAAAGCACACACATACACCAAAGCTCTCACACACAGGCTTCAGCTCTCTCCGTTACCTGCAGTCGTATTACGTGAGGCCACAGCGAGGGAAAAAGACCCGAGGAGAAGCAACAGAATCAACGTGAGGGCCATTCTTCCACCTGCAGATTGACAGAAAGAGAGAGGCATTATCAGAGGAGGAATGAGTGAGTGTGAAAACAGAGGGTGGAGAGTGATTGTTTAAGGGTGTGAGATGAGAGTGAAAGGGGTTCCTGAAGGAGGAGAGGAAAGGAAGAAATCCAGTAGGAGAAAGGAAAGGGGTGGAGGTTGAGAGAAAAAGGCATGGGGCGAGAAGTGAAGCAGAAGGGCGGCAAGGAACAGATCAGAAACGGCACTTGCGGACAGACGGCCCTTTTGAAATCTCTGAACAGCTGATCTCCTCTTCGAGATTCACAGTTAGTCTACCACGACCGAGCAAATGAGTCACTCGCGGCAGGGTGCCTTCCCTTACTCAGCCTACAGATCTGCTTAATATCTGCATCAAGGTGCGAGCACTGCCCAGCCTTTCCCATCAATATTCCCTTTCCGCCTAGCTGCTTTCTGACTCAACATGCACCACGGTTGGTGTAGATGGGGGAGGACAAGATGAATGATAGCTGTTGTTTCACTCAATGGGTATTGTGTATGGTGTTGTTTTTGATGACAAGGGTCCCATTTTACTTGTAGCAGCACATGTATAGCAAACATATCTTTAACCTTTATCTCCATACCGAAATCCCAGACAGCCAGATAGTGATTCTTTTTTTAAATAAATCATTATAATATTTGTGTTTCCATGAACACGGAGACTGTAGTGTACACTAAGTTTTCAATGTTTAGTTTAATTGTGTAATATTAATAAATAGTGCTCATGAATGGCTGTTGAGATGACTTGGACCCAGAAACAGCATTCCTCATGTTACGACTTAAGGCTATCAGACTCTTATTGTAATTAATCAGATTATTAATTACAAAATATAAAATTCATACACTGCATGGTTGAGTACATAGTGCGTAAATAAATTTAATGTGAAGTGCATAATTTGGGATGCAGTTACTGTCTTCATGAGTCAATGAATCTTCCACTAAATTCATTTAAAATGATTCATTCAGGAACAAAACAAGCGAGTAACTGAATAATTGATTCAAGTGACTCATTTACCTTATTCTGAAATGAAACAAGTGTCTGACTTTAGGAGTGAGTCAGTGAATCGTTCACTTAATTGATTTGTTCAAAAACATTAATTCAGGAACAAAGCGACTATGAGTCAATGAATCGCTGACTCAAGTGATTCAATACAGATTCATTCGCGAACAAATGCTCGCATATGCATGACAGTTGATTCTGAATTCCATTCAACAAAAAAGACAAAATACCTAGACATAATGTGTCTGAAATGTGGGTGAATTAAGAAAATCTTCTAGCAATGAAATTGTATATTTGTGTTAATTTATATTAACATATACAACAGCTGGTGAGTAACTCATTAAAGCAGATTTTTTTCTTGGAGTTGGAGCTTGGTGACTGTAATTTTGAACCCTGTTGACAACACTGAAGGGAACATTGAAAGCAAGATGTAATAGCAGGGCATGTTCATAAGCCCCTATAATGAGTGTGGAATTGCAGGGAAGCAAAGGACAAATGTGCTTCAAAGAGCTGAAAAACCACAGAGAAACAAATCTGGGACGTAGAGCACGTAAACCACCGGCTTCGTACGAGGAACTGGAGCCAGCGCACACACACACACACACACACACACACATGTTCACATTCACTCGCACACAATCTGATTAGACAGCCAACAATCAACCAGGACTAATCTACATAAATTAATTTCACCCAAATGATATGCTAATTTAAAATACAGGTAGCAAAGCAGGAAGACTCAACTCCACCATAACGCTTTACACTTCCTGCGCTGTAATCACAATGGAAGCAATTTCTAGAGATTATTCACGGCTTCTAACTGTTCTCAAAGGAGTATGAACGAGTATATGAGCCATAACACATTTCATCCCACACTATAAAAGCAGATGAGGCTTTCCGTCGTGGGAGCGCAGAGCTCTGTAAAGACGGTCTTTGCATGAAAGGCAGGTTAGGATTAACTTTAGCGGGTTCAGGCAGCACAAGGAAAGATTTTCATGAATGCACTGAATATATGGAGTTGACAGAAAAAAGCTAACGTGCTGCCTTGCTGTCTACTTCTTACATTGGCAGCTGTCTTCTGAAGGGCAGTGCACACAGGACATGTTCTTGCGTTTTGTCTGCACTAATTGTAAGTCTGTGGTGAATCTGGAATAGGCAAACATTTTTGTCTGTTACAGCATTTTTGTCTCACACCACAAGCATGTAATTTTTAATATGCTGTGTTAATTTAAAAATAGTTTATGACAAGCAGCAACTGTGAATCAATGTAGGTTTTAAAACAATGGGCCAATTGGATAAACCTAAACACTGCTTATTGACATACAGGACTAGATGCATATATGTATAGTTGATGCATGTACATGAATTTTTTTTTAATTAAATCAGTATTTTAGGTTAAAATGAACACAAAAGTGCATAGAAAAAATTTAAGTTTAAAAAGCTATTAATGATTTTTTTTAAACACTTTTTTCCCCTTAATGGTTTTATTTTCAATTTTAAATGGTCCTGCAGTGTGATTAATGAAAATTTTAAAAACACAAATATTTCATGTAGTATTTCTAATTTATCAGCTCATTAAAACTGCATGCATAATAATTAGCAAAATGCCAGAACAGCAAATTACCAAAAATATTTGATGTCAAGTAGGCTACCCATTAGCAAAGGTGTATGGGTGTTAATGCTGCTATAAACGTGCCTTCTATTCAATACTGTCATGCTCCATCTAGTTGTTTTTAATGCTAGGATGTGTCCTATGAGAATGGGCCCTGAGGCATCATCCTAACAGAAATGTAATGGCATCTGGAAGATTAAAAACGCTGTACATAAACCTGTGCGACACACAACACTTTAAGAGTTCTTCACGTGAAGCACACAAGAGACTCATGATGTTAGCATGATGCTAAGCTAACAACATGATACTCTAAACATTAAAAGCACAAAATAGTTGGAATAAAAATACACTTTTGATTTTATTTACAATCATAGATTTTCTTGCAGTTTGCAGTGCATTCTAAAATAGATTTTTCAGAGAAAGATACATGTAATTCTGTTTTAGAATTTGCCCAAAATGAGGCATAATATTGCTGACTACATTTTGGAACAACTGTCATGCCTGTAAAGCACCTGTGATGCCTAGCTAGCAAGGTTTTGGACAGCTGTTGACAGAGACGTGATCTGATGCTAGCTACAGTGAAGAGGACAAGGATTGTAACTGCTGCTTTGTTGTGTAAAAATGAAGCTAATGAAAAGCACTTGCAGTGCAGGGTGAATGCGCACACACACACACACACACACACACACACACACACACACAATCTGAAGACAGGCGGGCTCCACCTGAGGTGTAAAACTGACCGCTTGGTAGAAAGCTCTTTCTCCTCCTCTTTCTAACTTGCTTTCTCTGGCTTGCTTTTTTTTCCAGGCCAGCTTCTTTTATTGCGTCCTTCCAAAATCACTGCTGTCTTTCTCTTTCCTCCCTATTCAGTCTTCTTTTATCTCTCTACAGAGCAATTACTCTCAATCTTTTTCCCCTCCATCTTTCTAACTGGCTTGTCTCATGAAAACAACAAATCTTTCACTCAAACTGTTTCTCATACCATGCACTCATTACACGCAGCCTGATTGCAATACACTGCACTAAAAACGCAGCCATAATCCTACACATTTTTATAATATACATCACCTTATAAATATCTACATTTTCAAGACAGGGTAGGTACCATTTTAGGTAACAGTCATTGTGAAAGACATACTGTTTGACTACTAAATTAAAAACTGGGGTGGAAATGATTATGGTGATTGTTAATTATGGTGGATATGGTCCTGGCGTGCAACCTTCATGCACATTCGCTTAGTAGACAACAGGTGACAATCTCTACCTGGACACTGAAAGCAAAGCACATCTCTTTCTGACTGGAAACCAAAGCTGAAAACTGCCTAATTCTGTTGCCAGGCAACCATTCACGTACCCTCCTTCCGTTTGCTCTTTGACTGCTGTCAGACTATCTTGATGTTTTAACCCCCGGTGACACGCTGGCTCCCCCACGCTTCTGTAAACGAACCCTCTCAGCCATCTGACTGCAGAGGTGATGAGTGAACTTGACGGTTTCGCCGCAGTGTCTCATCAGCGCCTCATCTAGCGTGAATGTGAGGATTAGCAGTTAGCACCTGTGCAGCTAATATTAACCACCATAGAAATAGTACAAACATTTAAATTAGCATGAAATGTGGGACCTAAAAAAGGGCAGGGCTTACGCTGTCAGATATAATTGCCAAAATTGTACCTTTTGTGGATACAACAGCTTATCACTGGGTCAGTACTATTAAATGGACAACTTTGTACCTTTTAATGGTGCATAGTAGTATCTTAGTGGAGTAATATACATACTTAAAAAGCAGAGTTCACCTATAGCCATTGACTTCCATACTAAGGAAAAACACCATAGATATCAATGGCGACCGCCAACTGTTTTAACATTTTTTGAAATATCTTCCTTGATGTTTAGCAGAAGAATCACACAGGTTTAGAAAAACTTCAGGGTGCGTAAAAGAACTATCCCTTTGAAGCACTATTATTAACATTTAAGGTACAACATTGTCTTTTAAGCTGAACTAAGCTGAAAGGTACCATTTTTGCACATTTATTTGTGTAGCAGCATTGACCATGACAAAATAAAGTATTTTTTTAGTGCTAAAAAAATCCCCCTTAACATTAAAGTTTTTAAATATACTTGTATATACTTTCACATGCAATCTTTAAATTAACGTAGAAACAACATAGTGTATTTTTTTTTATTTGTTTAATGGAATCTTTTTTTATGACTGAAGGCATAATGTCTATAAGATATTGTTCTTTTTTTCTAACATTTAACCATTGCCTACAGCCATTCAACATTCCAGCATAGTTGAGAGATATAAAAATAATAGTGAACTTAAATTAGTTTTCATATATAATAAATATCATATTTACCTGTGTCCTTCAGCAAGTAGGAAATATACAGAAATTGAGCAAAGTTATCAAACACTAAATTCTCAATTAAATATAGATGAATTCTTAAAGCTACAAAAGTTGTTGATTTTTTTTCCTTTTGTTCTTTGATTAACAAACATCACAGTAGCTGGGTTTGGTTATTTGGCTGATATTTCTGTAAGAGTTACAATATAAGAGTTATTATAAGAGTTTAATATTACTTTAATTCAGCCGCTGCTGAAAGTGACAGATCTAACATGTACAACTAATGCACTTCGGGTCTAAAAGTCTCTACTAATGAACTAAAGAGTTGAATCGGGTGTGTTAGATGAGGGAGACCATGCTGGTGTTCTCCAGGACAATTATGTTCTTAACTGTGACTCATATAGTAAGTACTAACATGCACGCAAGACCGCTTTAATCACCTTTTGGTAACTTCATGACTTAACTGACCATGTTGAATGCTCATAGTTTCTTTTTGCTTTCTATATAGCGTGCCGGCACATTTTTTTGTGCAACTGAAGAGCTGGACAGGAAAATTGGTTTTTACTGACAACATCTCATCTGACTGCATTTCACTGATTTTCTTCTGAAGCCCGCTCATTTGACTAGCGCTTGGTGCCGAGGTGAAGTTGAACTGCTAGTCTGAAAAGTCTCCTGTTTGATGTGGTCAGATGTTCTGCTTCAAAATAAACACAATTCTTGTCAAGAAAAAAGAGAAAGAAGCAGTAGTTGTGAGTAGAGGTGGTCAACCCTAGCTTGGCCCTGCATAGACACTGTTAAACAAAAAAAAACGATTGCATTTGTTAACGTGCTAATTTTGACAGCACTAATATTTTTACAATGTCTGAAGTATATGTAAGCAGTGTTTTCCAATGTAAAACTGGCCATCATCATGCTATCATCATGGTTTTCAGTAGCTAAAGTGTTTTAAGTGTTTTTTTAATACATTACTATGCGATTAGTAGGCGGTTCTAGGAAGTATCTAGGACATGTTGAGTGGTTTGTAGGTGGAACCACTTCCTGATCCAAGTTTAAAGAGTTCACCCTAAAGTATACCTCCCTTGTTTGTGTTCCAGTCTGTGGGACGTAATTTTCACCTTCAGCACATTGTACTGATCTCCATGCACACATCTATGCACAGCCTGATTTTAGTGTCCGAACTTGTGCCAACAGTAGTGAAGGTGCGAGTGATTATGCGAGTGATTTGACCACTTTAAAACAAAGGTCCACTAGTGCGCACCGGTGTATCCACGCTCTCTCGGTCAATGGACTATGCTTTGAAAGGCTTGTGTGCTCAGCTGTGTGCGAGACAGAGCGGAACGCGGAAAATGAAGTACACCTGGGCCTTTAGGTCTGTGTCTAGATAACTTGCTGAAAAAAAAAAAACCTAAGCTGATTTGCTGTTGTTTGCAGGTCCCAGTCTGGCCAGGCAGGTGTTTGGCTGGGTGAATAATATAGCTGAATAGTCCCCACAACTGCTCAGAAACCAGCTAACAGACTAAATACAAATAAGTTTAGACTGGATTAAGATGCTTTTTTTTTAGCAGGTTATGTTTGGGTCTCTCCCTTTATCTAAGTGTAACTGGTCTAACTTGCACTGCTCTGAAGGGAATTGAAACTAGCATCAACCGACATGGGAAATGGCTAACAAGGACGCAAAAGACAACAGCCTCTAGTGTCTAATGTCTAATGATATTTATGTGCACCAGCTGGTCTACAAAACACTAACCTCCCTACACCTCACTCCCAGGGCCACGGCACCAATATAACTGGCGAGTAAGAAGTATGATTTCTTCCCAAAACAGTTACATGCAAACCCCATCTTAAAAGTTCAGACATTGATTCTGTCCAGAGTTCGGAATAGCACTGGTCCACTGTAGAAAGGGCATTTACAGTTGCCAAAAACAATATTAAAAACAAATAGGCAAACCCAGCCTGGGTAACAAAAAGTATCACAAAAGTAACGTAATGCATTACTCTCCATAAAAAGTAACTACGTAGGGCAATTAGATAATTTTTTCATGAACTAACAGAATATTATAATGCATTACTTTCAAAAGTAACTTTCCCCAGCTCTGGCCAGAGGTGGACGAAGTACACAAATCAAGTACTTGAGTAAAAGTACAGATACATACAATAAAATATTACTCCAGTAAAAGTAAAAGTACTCCTTTTTCAATTTTACTCGAGTGAAA
>JAUMHE010000072.1:4857173-4880856 GCA_032359235.1 Enteromius mattozi
GTCTCCTATATAAGTGCATTGTTTTTTTATGACGGTATAACGGTATTGAAACTGATACCGTTGCTATTTTTAGATCCTGCGGTATACCATATTACCGTATTACCGCCCAAGCCTACTGACAACTAAACAAAACATACTGATGACACCCTAATAGTGTTGCCCAAAGTACAGAGCGTGATAACATTCGGTACTACAAAACACACTACACCCTAGCAACCACAAAAACATTAACAATACAGTTAGCGACTACATGACAACTCCCTAAAACACACTAGAAACACCCAAACAATCACCTATGCATAAAAAAAAACATATGTTAACAACTTCTTTAAACTCACTAGCAACACCCAGAACACCTTAACAACTGCACAGCAACATGCCAATGCTTTGGCAATCAACCATAACACACTAAGAATGCCCTAGCAACCACAAATACATGCATAAAACAGTTAGCATATGCTGCACATTAGCATAATAATGTCCTAGAAACGCACAACACCTTAACAACTGCACAGCAACAGGGCAGTACTTTGGCAACTCAATGTCAACCACCTTAGACACCCTAGCAATCATATAGCAGTGTGCACAACATTGTATTGTAGCAAAGCACACAACATAATGATGTTGTGACTACCTTCCAAAAATACTAGCAACACAACGGCAGCCAACCAGAACATCGTAGAAATTCCATGGCAATGCCTTGGCAACCAAACAGAATGCACTGATGACACCCTAAAAACCACAAACACATTCACAATATAGTTCCATATCTTGACAACCCCTAAAACACATCAGCTATGCACAAAAAAAAATCATAATACGTTAGCAACTCCATAGCAACATAATAATGTCTTGACAAAACCCAGAACACACTAGCAACAAAATAACAACCAAGCAGAACACCTTAACAACTGCACAGCAACAGGACAATGGCTTAAAATCCAACCAGAACACCCTAGCAACCACTCAGAATGTTATAGTAACTGCACAGCAATGCACAATGTCTTGACAATTTCCTAAATCCCACTAGCAACACTCAGAAGAGAACACACTAATAGCACCCTAGCAACCACAGAAGAATGCATAATACAATTAGCAACTACATAGTAAAGTAAAATAACACAGAACAACTAGCAATACCCAAACAACAACTGCACAGCAACAGCGAAATCCCCTGGCAACCAACCTGGACACCCTAGGAACCACACAACAATGCACAAAAACATTCAATAGTATGTTAGCAGCTGCATAGCTACACAGTAATGTCATGGCAACTCCCAGAACGCAAAAGAAACACTGTGGCAATCACTTAGCAATGCCCTGGGTAGCGCTCAAAACAGCATCATATGGCAGTGAATTTTGTATGGGCAAGATCAACTCAAAACTTTCTCAGAATATAGAAAAAACATAGTTTTATCGTTGTGATTGCTTTAAAAGTGTGGATGTAGTTGTAGACTTTGGAACTTTGTGTTTGATCAACTGCTGATGTGACAAAGTGCTCTCACTCTGGCAGTTACTAGACCACTGCTTGAGTAAAGGTTCAGCACTGATGGACGGTTTCCTAACAACATCCTCTTCTCCACTCTCAGAGGACGGCCAAAATTGAGCTGAAATGGCTTTCTCTGACCTGTGCACAGAAACGGCTCCATCGCTTTAAACTGCATCCAAGCACTGAATACAGTTGATAGACTCCAATCAATTCTGCCACTAAAGCTGTTCCTTGCCATTGATTTTTGAATTTAATAATATAGAGTGCTCACTTTCCTCCTATTTATAACATATTTGGATGCTTTTCTAGTCCAAAACCAGAAAATAATTCTTCCCCATGTACTAAAGCCAAAATCCACAGGCTTGAGTAAAGACTCTGCGTGTCTTTGACAGAAAAGCTTGATCAAACATACAAACAGAGCACTGCTTTCATGAGCTCACACTATCCGTCTTTTAAAAAAAAAATCAACATGCCACATTGAAATAGACAATTTTTGCAGTCACTATCTACAAATCCCAGACACCAGGTCTGGATAAAGACGTGGAGAGAAAGAAAACGGCGAACGGAATCGGGAAACGAGAGATAGTGGAAAAGGAAATAGAGACGGATGGCGATGAGGGATGGGATTAGAGCATTGATATGAATCATATTAGCGTCTCAATAGAGTGTCGAGCCAAGCTCGCGATACAAATTACCGCTGGGAAAGGCTAAGAATGGGCTTCGGTAGTTGACCCTCCGGATTTCAAAGCACCATTGATGCATTAAGTTGCTCCTCCTCCCTGCGGCAGGCAGGTTCACTGCTGGTGCCATAGTGAGAGCGGTTTATCGCCAGTGTCAAGCCTCCAAACATCACACTGAGTGAGAGCTCACACAAAACAACAGGAAAACAAATGCAGCATGGGTTGCATCAACTGCATTCTCCTCTAGGGCTTCCTAAAAGCACGTCTAGTGATATAAGGAGTGCTGATGAGGCCTGTTGTACATCTGTCCGAACAGACACAACACTGCAGGTATCAGTCAATCTGAATGTGATATAACCTACCTGGTCTCATGGCATAAATGTTCCTTGGTGCCCTTTTTTAGCGAGACACTACATATGTACCACCAAGTACATATCACTTCAGTTTCCAAAGGAAATGAACACTAGAGCCAGTAAAACTCTGATACCTTTTATTCCTTTTCACACAAATTTACAGTTTCAATTAATAAACTGTCATTTTTGCACAATTACTTGAAGAATAACAAGTTATGACTGTTAGCCTCACACATATCCAACTTCATATCTATGGGTTTTCATAGACAGTAGGTTTGTTCAGTAGATCGCGGAGTACTGAGATACTTGAGAGGTGAAGAGCTCTGGTATGAATCCTGTGTAACTACGGTTCGACAAAACAGTACAAATCTGTGTGAAAGGAAGTTGTAATGGCATGGTGGCATCAACAAATAAATTTTAAATATTGGTTTTACATTTGTTAACAAACAAACCGTTTAGGGTTGGATTTGGTGTAGGGCATATTTCTAACATAATAGAGCAATAACTTATTGCAATAGTCCACAGATATTTAAGTTCTGAACTGCCGCGATATGTACCTATATTAACATAATAAAAAAATGTGCCAGGATTCACATATTGAACCTGTGTTTTAGCGCCACTCAGTGGTCATTTCTCTTTGAAACTGCAGCAAAATGTGCAGTAAGGCACGTAAAAACAGTGTTGCACAAAAAGTGCACTGAGGTACATATTTTTATTAGACCAGGTTGGATATAACAGCAAGAAATCAAAATCGAGAAAGCATGTCAGGATGAGGCATTACAGACTATGTCAGCGAAATCAGAGTGGGCGGGCGAGAAAGTACAAAGGTGTAGGACTCATCGCAGCACTGTCTGTTCCTCATCCTCTCAGGACTCATTGTCCTGACCTCGCGTGTCACTCAAGGAAGTGCATTTACCTGCCGGCTGTGCGCAACAACCCATAACGTGGTTCAATCTGTCAAGACTCCAGCAATTTGAACGCTTGCCGCACCTCTCTGCAACGGTTACAAACCTCAAACCGAATAGGTGAGGAAGAAGTTAATTAGCCTGTCCATCAGCGATGGTTTCTTTGCATTAAAGCGCCGCTGTAATGGCCATGTTACCCGGAGCGGCTCTTGATCCGGGGAGTTATTTCAGCCTTTCTTCACCTGGCTTTAGTCAGCAATCACACAGGGTGGATGGCCTAGCAAAGTGTCCTCTTCCAGTGATCCATCTTGTCAGTCAGCACAGCATGCGTCTCCCGAAGGAGTCGGCCAATCACTCAGTGTGTAAATCTGCATATAAGTCAAGAGCGCTGTGTCACTTTAAGTAATACCTACGCTGAAGTCTATGTTCAGAATACTATTTTCTTGAAGCAGTTCTAAGTGATTTAGTTGAAATATCAGGAAGGAAATGTCACTGTTTGACTGATCTCAGTGAATTAGGTGTCTGAAAATATCACTCAGACAGCCTTAGTCTGTGTGGATGGGATCTTTGTTTAGCCAGTCAGAAGACTTTGAGGCGCTTTCTGTCTGTCAGTCATTCATGATATAGCTTTTGACAACTTCTGCAAAAATGAGAAGATGTGCTACTGTTATCTAACTTTAAAGGTCTCAATGGTTTGAGAAAGAGGGAGCATGTCTAATTCAGTGGCTAAATGTTTTGTTTACACCAAAGGTGATAATGGTAACTATAAAGTTTTAATAATCATTCTGATTCCATAAATAGCAGATGAAATCATTGGAATCAATGCCAATCAGAACTCACTTAATCTGGTGGAACTTTTTTGAATGGCAAGCAGCACAAACACCAATTTTAATGGAAACTTCTGAATTTATTGTGAAATATTGTTATGCTTATTCAAAATGTCATACCTGCTCCACCTTTGAAATGACTTCCCATTTCAGCTGCGGTGTGAGTAGGGAAAACATACACAGAACTGTTCTACAACACAATATACGGGTGCCGGTAAAGGCCTGTTCAAACCAAGAATGATAATGACAACTATAACTATAATGATATTTATATTTGCATGCACAACAGCCAGTGATAACTGTCTGTTTATTCTGAGCTTATGCACTGCAGTTTTAAAATAACGAAGGTGGATGTATTTGACCTGCTGCCGCTTTACGTTTTGCAAAGACATCAAAAGAAAAACAGATGCTTTTGTATACATGAGATCCTTCAAAGACGAAAGGAGTTGGGAGAATCTGTCACTCGGCTTACAGAGTTTCGCTTTTGAGGATAAAATAATTCATACCTTCGTATGAGTCAGAATCAGTTTTAGCTTTCGCTGTTCTTGTTGCATTTACATGACTTTAAACAGAAGATGTCCTCAGCATGCTATGTTTTAAGCGCATCTAAACATTGAATTACGCTAGTGTCTTCTATGAAATCTAACATTGAATTTATCTATTGTAGTCAATCTAGTAGAATTAAAACAACAGTCTTTTGCACTGCAACTTCTAAAAAGGCAAGAAAATGTTGAAACTAGCGCTGGATACCTGAGGTAACTTTGTGTTTTATGTGTTCACCGTTTGCTGTATTGTCTTCGCATTTTGGTCTGCCTTTTTAATTGCACAAGTTCCAGTCAATTCTGATTAGCTTTTAGTGTTTTATCATTCAAAAGGGTTTCTACTGGATCGCAGAGGCATAGAAAATTATTCAACAGAGCGAAACTAGTGTAGCAAACTGAGAAGGTAAGTTGGGAGCATATTCTGTTTTCTACCTAAATCCCTTTGACTAACTTTACATTAACCAAGTTGCTGCCCCACTGGCTTCAGTGTTTGTACTTAAAATAATGGTGAATTTTTGAGAGTTCAAGGTTGTGCTGGTGGCATTTCACTCACAAACGCTTCCAAAATTGTAGGCAACACAAAATGGGGTTTGCTGAAGCAATGTCCTTTAAGTCAATACGAAATCCAAATGGGCACCATTTACTTTTTAATGCACATTCTTGGTCGTACTGTGCATGATTCACTGGTTTACATTATTTATAATAAAAAACGTTTGCCTTTGTAAACTTCCATCAAAATGTAATAACATGCTCGTCTGCCTCTGAATCTGAAACGGCGTTCCTTTTCAGATGATACTACGAATCCCTTTTACTTTCAAACCTTCACCTCCAACCACCAAGCTGCATGTGCACACATTTAATGATCCAGCCAATGAATGAAATCAATTCCCATCTGAAAACGGTGCGGTTTGCGAACACTGTTTTACGTCCACATTAATAACAAACACTGTGTACATGCTTCGACAGGCCGTGATCTTTTCCACAAACTATCCATGAATCCAAACAAAATGTTTAACCATTGGACAAATATATTGTGGACACTTCAAACAATTACAGCAATTAACATGCGGGGCTGCATCTTCTTGTTTAAACTGATTTGTACAACGAACCACATAAGCATTCAGTGTTTGTCCCAGTCAGTGTCTGTTTCTATCTATCTATCTAATGGAAGTATATTCTATACTCCAACTATATTACTATATAGTCTCTTGTTCTAGTTGCATAAATATAGCATTCCATCAGCAGATCCACATGGACATGATTAAAAACTTTATTATTCATCATTCCTCTAATTAAGAGAGTTCGTTAACTCACTCTCTGGCCTCAGGGGGGTTTATTTTGCTGATGAACACATAAGTAGTATGCAACGGAAATGCCAATTAACCCCATTTACGCTTCCAGACACTCTACACCTGCATAAAGACAGACTGCAATAAAAATACCTCAACTGAGAGATAAATTCCTCATATTACCAGAAAGATATACCATCCAAACACAAATGTGAGTAAAGAAATCACTCTCATGCACACATATATGCATGAAAGGTGCTACTGGGCGAATGGATACATACATGGTAATTTAATGCTGAAAACCTAAAAGGAGCTGCAAAGGTGAGTCACATACTAGGTTGATTGTCACTCTGCAGTATGTGTCAGCTATAAAGGAGATCTGACTGTTAGCATTTTGATGGTAAGCAATACCAGACACATAACATAGTGCCAGCGAGGCTGAATAACCTAAGCTTAAATTACAGGTGCATCAGTCACAAAGCTATCAAATGACTTAAAATGTCAAGGAGAACATCTCAGAAATAACAATATGCCAGACATGCGCCAACGGCATCAGTGCGATGAAATAGCGGCTGAAAGTTGGCACTTACTGACAGAGACAGCCTTCACAACATAATTGCTAAATGCCACAAAAGTACGGCTTAAATAAAACTCGCAGAATTGAATCACCACCTCTTTGACCCAGAAGAATATACAAAGCTATGCTTCACAAAGGAGGGCTTTACTAAAGCTGCAACTCAAAAAAAAAATGTGTGTAAAGCCAGTATATGAGTAGCACAAAACCTACAAAAGCCATGTTGTGATGAGTGACCTTTCACCCTATTACCTACATCCAGACAGTTATATGTTAGAAAAAGCCAATCCCACTTGGTTGTAGATCTCTAATTGTATGATATACTAGATCTTGTGAAGGTTAGGTCTCATGATTCTACAAGATTGTTGTATAACAGCCCAGGAATATTAGACTTATCACCAGATCAGTGTTGTAGACATCTGTCCCTCTTTATTTTCTCACTCGCCTAGAAGTTGACACATCATTTCCACCTTCATTACTCAAAAAATTACCCTCTTAAATCTGCAATTTCACACTGCACATAGTTCAGGACGTGTTCAACAGCCATCCAGGAAGACATAAAGCTGCTGCCAAGCCAAAGAATGGTTCCATCCTTTATAAAGACCTTGATGTTTCTGTTATTTAGCCCTATAATAAACAAATCACTTCACAATATATTAATGATTCATTGAACGTAAAAGTTTCCTGCTACTTGCAAGAGCATGCAAAAATTTAACAAAACTCCACTGTTAAAAAAAGGTTCCAAAAGGATGTTTTAATTGTTATTTATTTATTTCATTAATTTATTCATGTATTTATTTATTTTGAACCTTTCAATGTTCATTGAAAGGTTCTTTATTCAAGGAACCTTTCAATGAACATTCCAAAAGAACCTTTTTTCTTTTTTCATTTAAATTTTCAAATAACCATTTCCACAATAAAGAAACTTTTGTGGAATGGAAATGTTCCATGGATGTTAAAGGTTCTTCATGGAACCATCGATGCCAATAAAGAATCTTTAGTTTTAGCAGTGTGACATTTAAATTTATAACAGCCCACCTAAACAACACGGCAAAAATATTTTGTAACAATGTTGTTATGCTGAAGATGTCCCTAAATATTCAGTCGTAAAAATACACTAAAGTTTTTGGGTCAGATCAGGTACGAATTGTTTCATTAGGTAGCAAATGCACAGTGTCACTCTATTAAATGCATAAAACACAGGCAGACAGACTCATGCATAACATACATTTCAATCAAATACAAACAACTGTAGCACAATATCCCAGATTCTGTTTCACATCAATATTCACAACAAAAACAACGATCAAAACCTCTCAACCCCCACCCTCTCACCTTCTCTGCCTCTCTTTTTTTCTTAGTGTTCCTTAGCCATTTTTCCCCAGGATTCCTACTGCAGGACCCTCAACACAGCACAATTTGGATGTCTTCTTTATTTGACACACTGATTTCACTTCATAGAGCATTTTACAGATAAAAGCATCAATAAAAACAGGCATTGTATCCAAAGTGTGTAGTTTTGAGGCCCTCCAAGACCTGGATCAAGAAACACTGAGCTATGTAAGTGCTTCTCAACCCTGTTCCTGAAAAATACATATTTTGGGTCGCTTTCATGTCTCCCTTATCCTAATTTCAACATGACAAAATACAGCAAGGAACGTAAATTCATTACATTATGTCATTTTAGGGACTACAACATTTACGTTTCCCCAGTTTATGTTGTTAAATTATATAGTGATAATTTACCAACATAGAACTGCATAATTACTGCATAATTACAAAACGTACTGATAACAAGACAGCTGATACAATGGAAGCCCACATGATCACCCACACTGTAAAAATAATAATAATACTTCTCATTGGAAAACACTATTTAAGTCTTTATACTTCCAAATTTCACATTTAATTCAATGTGCTACTTTTTCTGATACTTTGTAATTATTTGTGATATTTATTATTCATTTCCGAATCAAAAAAGATACCTATTCACCAAGGAGAGGAACTTGCACACATAATGGTGGAAGATTTCTTACAAAAATTACTTTATCTACAGGCTAAAAAGCACTCAGTGCAAATACAAAACATTTACTAATATTTTAATAAAGATTATATGTATTGTTTTTGAAATATGCTATTTATTTACATAATATGATTAGGTTACTTTTTTTTAATAGTGTACCCATGTGAGGTCTTGGAGCATTCATCCAAAAAAATGCAGTACTGGGGCTCTGCAGAACCCGGATCGAGAAGCATCGCTCTACATCAGCCGTCATGTGTTTCAGCACCGCGGACAGCGACCATTCAAACACAAGACTGAGAACACAAGCGCTCAAAAACACTTCAGGTCAACCTGCCTCTCCACTACGCTGCAGGGCCCATTGAAACAGCGTTGTAGTGGGATTTCTACACTACAGCAGCTGAGTTTCTGAACACAGCGTCTGTGTGGTGCCTCAAAACTGCTAAGAAACCTCATAATGACACATTCAATTAAATTGTTTCACTGTAGATGAGACCCCCGACGAGAACAATTACTGCACACAATTACATTACTTACTGCGTCGTGCAGGCTCTTTTGGGAACGGTCTGTGGAGATGGTCCTTGAGGGATGCTTGATGTGTGTGTGTACGTGTGCGTACTAGTAAGACGACAGGTAAATAAATACGCTCTTTTAATTGCTCGCGCTAGGCGTTCACTACGCGCAGCCTCGTATTAAACTTCAACCGCCAACTGCCTCCGTGCGCGTGAAATTGCTCTTGTACGATTAATATTGCGTGCGTCGCTTGTGTGCGAGATTAACCTTGCACAATTGCTTTTAAATATTCGTGTGATTAAATAACAGTCGAATGTTTACAAATGTAAAAAATAATAGTAATTAGAGAACGGGTTATACAGTTGTGCTTCGCGTAAATGTATTGCTCGATTACAACGAGTGACAACAAATTCAATAAAGCGCACACGCAAAAAAAGAAGCTGTGTTAGACGTAAACGCTCACACACTATTGTTTACAAACGTCCGACGGACTGTCGTTTTTCGCAAATCGTACGAACATCAGACGCTAGCGTACTTGCCATGATTCCGTCGCCTAAAAGACTTGCGGGTAAAAAATAAATACCAAATGTCGATGGGAATTAAACGGCTCATGAGAGTATCCTCTGTGGAAGCCAGTCAGGACTGAATATATATGATGTAATATCGGCAAAAGAAAAAAAAAAAAACACGGTATAGCTAGACACAGACGACGAACGACGACTGCTCGCGGAGCCTCCCTCTCCTTCCTCGCGCTCTCGCTAACGTTACTGTCCCTCGCGCGCTCGCGACGTCACAGGGCAGTGCGCCTCTCTCTCATCTGCAGTCTGTAGTGTGCAGTCCGCTCACTACATGAAGACACCGCCGCTGAATAGATTGGGAATTAAAGCGCTCATTGGCTGACGGAAAGACAGATGGTGCGCTCATATCCCAGATAAATAGTGCAGACCTCCTCCCTGCGCAGGGTGCATGAGCCAATAGAAGCCCGTGGTCTCCAGATCTCCTCTTCTAGTGAAGTGTCACTTTGATGTATGTAGTCATTCTGTCACTGTATTATATTTATTAGTCGACTGGAGGATCTTGATTCTTTTCTGTGGAGTGAAGCTGATTTGCTGGCTTAGTCTTTTGGCTGGTTTTATAGCACTTTTTAGCTGGGAGTCCAGTTGAACACCATGACTTGTCCAGGTCAGGAGACCTTAAACAAGTTATGACTAGCTAACCATCTTAGGCTGGTTTAAGCTGGGTTGGTCACTTCCTGGAAGACTACTCAGTGTTTTCAAGGCATGTACTGGAATAAAAACAGCTTAAGCTGGTATTAACTGGCAGCAGTAATAAATAACAACTTAACTGCTGCTTAAGCTTATTTAAAATACAATTTAAAAATTCACTAATTTATTTTTTATTTTGTTAAAATACTATTACCTTTTGCTTCAAATTTTTAGGCCTCCACTTTTGAAGCAATCTATGAACAAACAAGAGATTTTACCACAAATTCTATTCTTTGCACTCAACAATTCAACATTTAAGAATTATATATAAATTACTTACTTACTTACTTACTTACTCAACTATCTATATATTTTTGCAGCTGTTGTAAATGACTGCACGCATTCACTCAAGCAATGAACTTTTACAAATTTACCATCTACAAATCCACAGATTCATTAGACAATTATTAAGATATGTATATGTATTAGCAATTTGTTTTCAGATACTTCTGATTGCAAGACTCGCAGCATTTTGTTTCATGCTTTTACTTCTGCTGCTGCATGAATTTAAAGCTCAAAACATTTTATTAAATCTATTGAATATATTTATTATGTACATTTCTAAATTTAAAACAGTTATGTAGCAACAAGCACCAACACATTGAATTAAACATTACATTTTACAGCAGAAAAATATTAAATGAGGAAAACATAATTCAATAATCTGTTTTATTCCCATTTTTAACAGTGTGCATATGTATATCTGCATTTAGATTTTCACCGATCTTCTTTCTTTAACGTATTTGCATAATTAATTACTCAATTGATTATTTCTGCCAACGCTGTGTTACGTGACAACAGCAAAGCATCAAAACCAAAGCTTATAAACCTAAGCTTACCTACAACTAAAGCTGTTCAGTTTGTTGTCCTATTACCCAGTTGGAAATTAGCATTTTTGAGCCATGGATTCTCTAAGGAATTGTCAGTGGGTTCTGGCAATGGCAATTTACAATTTATAAATAAAATTAGGGCTGTGGCTTACATTGTTTTGAAGAGATGTTTTGTTCTCATACATGAATTACATATTAGCGTAAAGAAGACACTGTTTTCTTAAACCAAGTATTTCCTTTTGCAGCAAATGCTTTAAAATAAAACGCAAAAGAAACAAAATCAAAGTCTTTTCAACATACCGTTTTTAACTTAAAAACATATAAGGTATTCCCAAGGGAACCAGCGGTGAATTATGCTTTCAGATTAGCCAACAAATCGACGTAATACCCGAACAGCTATGCTCTTTTTGTATTTCCTTGACGAAATAAAAAGTTAGTTCCTACAGTAGTTTTTTGTTTGGAGCTTGGGAATGGAAGAGCTGCTCTGTGAAAGTGCTGCTCTAAATCCTGTGTCTCTGTTCTTGGCAGTGGAAGCCGGGAGGATGAGTCATGCTGGTTGAAAATGATATCTCACTATTCGATGAGAGCAGCATTTATCATGTGAGTGAGGGTGCAGGCAAACATTTAATTATAGACCTAGTCCATTAGGATGTCAACACCTCAGCAGTCTCTTTCCCACAAAGTCAATAATGACCTTTAAAACTTTCTGATTTGCTGGGAAGAAATGCGACGCAATTTTCATGTTTGCAACCACCGGTGCACCAGAGTAATCAAATGGATGGCCATACGTAAAGCCCAACCACTGCCACATCTCATTTCATCATAGGATCACTTTCAAAGTCTTCTGAGCATTAGTTCTGTGCTCTCCCATTAGATGGAAGGGAAATTGGACAGTGTGCAGTGGGCTGCAGTAATTACTCATACAGACGCTGTCATACTCATGACAATAGATTGTCCTTGCTGAGCGCAAACAGAGGAGTACAGTAGGATAGGGAGCACTTCATTATTCCATTGCAAATGTTTTTGTGCAGCCACTTTCAAGAAGCTCTCATTTACATATACAACGGCATGCGGTGGAGGCAAATCATTTACATCAGTCCATAAGCACTATAGTTTCACTGTAGGGGATGTGCATTCACAAGTGGTGCTGTTTCCACACACCAGTAGGCCTATTACCATTCATTTGGGAGAGGCAAATGTATCTCTCTGTGAAGTATTGGTCTGACTATGAATAATTTGAAGTATTAATTTGAAGCAATTATTATTAGTGGTGCTTGCTATAACAAAGCTTAACTCATCCTGTGCCACATGTGCTACAGATATGAATCATATCTCAAATTGTGCGGCTTGATGTGTGCTGTTACTTTTCTAAGTGGTTAGATTTATAGGATTTTGACCAGTGGAAGATAAAATGGGTTGTGAGGTTGAGGGGAAAACTGATTTGGCCGAAGAGCCATATCTGAGGACAAGAATATGACAAGAGTAACATTCAGAATATTAAAAATCTAGTTTGTATATTATATATTTTTACATACACACACACATATACATATATATGTATATTTAGATAGATAGACAGATAGATAGATTGATAGAGTGAAAGAAAGAACAATAGATAGAACTATAGATAAATAGAACTACAGAGCAATAAATAGATAGAACGATAAATTATACGATAGATAGAATAATAGAATGATAGATAAATACAACGATAGATAAATAGAATGATATAAAGAAGGATAGAATGAAAGAACGATAGATAGATGGAATGACAAAGAAATGTAGAAAGAATGATAGATAGATAGATAGATAGATAGATAGATACAGTAGGAAGGATTCCGATTCCTCCATCTTCTAAACTCTGTCTGGGTCAGTTTTTTAAACCCAGAAATCTTTCCTTACAAGGCCAACTGTTTACGCTCCTATTTTTGGATCAATTCTATACATCAGAACTGTCTTGATCTCACGCTCTCTATTTCTTCCACTTAGAACACACTCCTCCACTGGTCCAACTATTCCAAGGTTGTTCACAGACAGGTAAGATCAGTGAAATCATTAACTCACCTGGGATCTGTTCCTTTAGGTGTGACACTTGAGTTCTAAACCCCGGAACAAACTCACCACGTGTCAAGCTCTGAATGCAGCATGGCATGCAATACTTATTATTTTAGTCAAAAAACATAATTAACAATATTAATAGTAATAAATGTTTCTTGAGCAGCAAATCGGCATATCAGAATGAATTCTGAAGGATCATGTGACACTTAAGACAGGAGTAATTTCTGAAATTAATTACATTTTAAAATATATTACAATTTAAAACAGTTATTTTAAATTGTAGTAATATCTTGGGTTATGGCTGTTTTTCCTGTATTTTTTGTCAATTAAATGCCGCCTTGATGACTTCTTTCAGAAATGTGTAAAACACTTTCTATTTTCTCAACACAAGTAAATGCTGGAACGCTTTAACAAACAAAAGTTGCATCAATGATAAGAATGCCACATCTATAAATGAGTTCTGATGTATGAACTTCATGAAGGAACAAGGCTCGTTGCAGTCCGTAATGTGCCTCTCCAAATTGACAATCAAAATAATGCATTTTCTGATGTGTCTCCCCTCAGGTATCCCAGCAGTGGAATCAGTGAGTCACAAAGTCCTGAGTGAGAAATTTCGACATCATGAAAACCAGAAAGAGAGAGAAAAAAAAAAAAACACTGTGCAAGAGTAGCTTTGGTTACAAATGCTGCCGATGACACCTCATCTTTCAGTTCAAAGTCGGCTGTCATCATCTAGGCTGTCTCTTTCACAAACTCCCACATCTAATGTCACCTTCACTCTCGACAGTCACAGAGAAATTAGTCTCTCACCTTACACTGCCCTCATCCTCCCTTTCACTGCCCTTTCAACATGACAATTATCGCATTTTACATCACATTTATCCTTTGCTCTGGTCCTCACACACTCCTTCCTCTCCCCAGCGGCTGCTTTCTATGAGTTCTCTGCTCGATATTTATATCATTGTTGAATAATTAAAGACTCAAGACTGAGGATAATCTCTTTCTCTTTTCATTATGGAAGTCCTGTTCTCCAGCACATCTGATTGATTTCAGGGAGCTGGAGTGCCCCACTGCTCTCGGCTCAACATTCAGCCTAAAATACCTGAGAAAACCTGGGAACTTGCCATTCTTCTTGATTACAATTACCAAGCTATTGAGACACTTTCAGAATAACTGGTAATTAGTGGTGTTCGTTAAACCAAGCGTAACTGGTACTTATGCTCATACGCGGGGCTAGCAAATCTAACAAGCCCACAAGACATCAACTAGATAGCGATGCCTTGGCAACCACACAAGACAACACTTGCGTGCACTTGTTTTCTTCAGAAAAATCGTTCTAATGTGGAAGCCAGAACAATTGAAATGTGTAGAGTACGACAAAGTCGCATTGAGTGATTTGAAGTCGCAAAGATGAGAAATAATTGAATAACTACTAGAAATAATTACTATAAAAATGGAATTTAGAGATATAATCACATTGCAGAAGACAGGTTGCATTTTTTGTTATGTCATCGCAATTTAAATAAATAAATGCGTTAACTGTTCATATTTACTTAAAGCACAAAATAAAAATGAACATCACAAGGTATTTTATTTCAACCATGGAAAGACATCAATACACACCGTTGTTCAAGTTTACATCCACCGAAGTTAATCTTTCCAGTCTGGTTTGTCGGACAAAATGGCAGATTCTGTGTTATGATTGGTCAGATCGCCTGTCAGTTAATGCCTTATTCTACATCCCTAATCCTACCCAATAACTACATTACTAACTATTTATTGAGGGAAAAGTCATAGTTAATAGTTAACAAGTGTTACCTATTCTAAAGTGTTACCAAATATCTTGTGATATAAAGTCACAACTGGGAGATACAAAGTAGCAATAAACAACCTTCCATACTCCACACTCAAAGTGAGATGAAATAAGAAAAAGAAGAGCGTAGTTGTTAAATTCAAGTTTTAATATCTCTGTGCAATAAATTAACATTTACAGAATAAGTTACAGTATCAGTCACGTAAGGATTAATTGTATTCATCATACATCAGCTTGTATATACATACAGTTCATGTGACCTAATGAATGGAGAGAGACAGCAGCATACTGGATTAACTCTACAGAGCATCATCTATTTACCATGAGGAGAAGTGAGGAATCTGTACATAACAGGTTATGATGAAGGAGGGATGGATTTACAAGGTTTGTGGACAAAAACTACAACACCTACATTTAAAAATAAAAAATCCAAAAACAACAAAAAAATCCAGGAGAGGAGAGTAGGATGTAAACTTGCAAACAATACTGTACTGTCCACAGCACGGTTTGTTCGAACAGCTAGCATATTATACGATTCCAAAGTGAATATCTGCAAAACACAGTCACGTCATCAAGTACACGTCATTCAGTCACTCCACTGTTGTTATATTTACTCAACTTTTCTTGTAAAAATCCAGCAGAACTGACAAACTTGTAAACTTGTAAACATTTTCTGCCAAGACAAGACCCTCTTTCTTTCCTCGACTGACCTAAAATCTCGCAAATAGATTAAAATCAATAAAAACAGTACAGTAAAATAAATCATAAATGTCACAAATTGATGACCTAGAACTTAATACTACATGTTGCACAAAATAATACCTACTGACAGCCAAATAAAATAATAAAAACAAAATATTTCAGGTATCTACACTTGATGAGAGAGACCTGGAGACGGGAACCAAATACAGCAATATTTAAAAAAATATATATATATCCCAGGTTACATACATGTTAAGCCAGACGAACGGTGTCATACTAACCATCACCACAGAGTCAGGTTGAATTTCATTCTTCTTAAAAAAAAAAAGTTTATTGTTACACACTAACAATGGAAGCCTATAGATCCTTAGACCTCCACTGTAAGAGCATTTCCCTTTTCTGAGGTAATAGAAAGAGCTGTGAGTTTGATCTGCAATGTTCAATCCATTTCTCACTTGTTTTCCCTCTCTCTCACATTGTGTAAAGTGTCTTTCCTGTCTTTTTTCCCCCCTCTTCCCTGACCGACAGTGAAACAGTAACCAAGAAAAGACAGGATCAGAGCGTGAGAACTACAAATCCCTGCGGACTGACTAAAATACATCCTCCTTATTGTTATTCATTAATTTGCCGAGAACATCTGAGCCCCCTCCGCCATAGCGCAGTGTTACAATAATGCCACGTCAATCAGTGCAGGTGTGTTAATATTCTCATTCCTTTCGATTACTCTGTTTCTTATTTCCAAAAATGGATTCAATTTAACGTCCGAATCTTAGTCACCACGCCTAAAGGAGCTTTCCACTCATTTGAACTGTGTGGTAGGACTATTAGTTATGTAAGCCAGTTTCCACCAATTGCAGTAAAAAAAATAAAAATACTAAAAGACGATTCTGTAAAATAAAATCACAAAATGTGACTTTCTCATTATTGCAACTTTAGGTCTCACTATGACACAATTGGCCTCATTCAGAAAACATGAACAGAAGGAATCTTTGTCTAAATTGTTTGTAAATCCATCAAATCTGAGGTTTGAAGCATTTGTGAATCTGAAGAAGATTCTGGAAAGTCCATTTTATGTGCAAATCACTCCAAATTGACTCATATATTTATAAAGGTTTAATGATTGAGACCTATTTTGACTTTTAGTTTATTTTTTTAATTCTTAATTAAGAATTTTTTTTTTTATCATATATTTACCCCCCATGTCATCCAATATGTTCATGTCTTTCTTTTTTTTAATTAACAACAAATGAAGAATTTTGAGGAAAACACTTCAGGGTCCTTCTCCATATATGGTGGACCAACAGGTTGAAGGTCCAAATTGTAGTTTCAATGCAGCTATTCAATGCAATGCATTCTTATCTAGCAAAACAATTGGTCATTTACTAAAAAAAAAAGGGCTTGTCCTGCATTAGCCTTGCAATGCGCAATGTTTGAAGTCACTGACATGCATCACAGAGCCAGTGCAAGACCAGCATTTGTGGTTACAATTTTATTGGAGGAAAATGGCCGATCGTTTCAATAGATAAGACCTTTAGAAACTGCAATTAACACCTGTTGGTCCTTGTTGAAGTCCACTCTATAGAGAAAAATCCATAAATATTTTCCCTAAAAACTTAATTTCTTTTCAACTGAAGAAATACATAAAAATCTTGGAAGACATGGGGGTGAGTAAATATTTCAGGAAATTTTAATTCTGGAGTGAACTAATCCTTTAACCGTGCTTTATGCTGATCTACAATCACCATTTTTGGTAGTTTTTACTCTGAGGTGGAAACAGACTTCCATAGTTAGTACTGTTAAAGATGGGAGTGTGTAATTTTTGTCGATATAACTTAATGTGCAGCAGTAATCAAGCCATTAGTACGTTGATTTCTCTGAAACACATAAACTCTTTTTAAGCATCCAGACCAGCCTGGTACGGTAACACTGGCTAAACCACTGGCATAAGTTTGGGGCGTATCATCTAACCAATGACAGAAAGTGTTTCTATATCTTTCTAAATTTGTGTTTTTGCAATACCATTAAGTGCCACAAGGGGTGCTAAAATTACACACTTCTCATTTACAGATATAATGCAACCAAAAATTACAATTCTGTCCTTAATTACTCAGCCTCCTGTTGTTCCAAACCTGTAGGACCTTCATTAATCTTCTGAATTTTTGAGGAAATCCGAGAGCTTTCTGACCCTGCATAGACAACAAACAACTGGAATGTTCCTAGGCCCAGAAAGGACATCAGTAAAAGTCCATGTGATCAGTGGTTCAACTGTAATTTTACAAAGCTATGAGAATACTTTTTGTGGGCAGAGAAAACGAAAATAATTTATTTATCAATTCTTCACCCCCGAGGTACCATCTTAACACATTTCGTATACGTGCAGAGAAAAATTTCTGGGCCTAAAATTTCAGTTGCATTGGAAGGTCAGAAAGCTCTCGGATTTCAGCGTAAATATGTTAATTTATGTTCTGAAGATGAACAAAGTCAGGTTTAGAACAACATGAGGGTGATTAATTACTAACAGTATTTTTATTATTGGGTGAACTATCCCTTTAAGAGAATGCAGAGTGTTTTCCGTTTGATTCATTTGTAGTCTTTTGAGAGTCTCGCCTGGAAGCCTGCAGGCAAGCTTTAGCCCTCCAAGATTGGGGTGGAGTAACAGGCAACTCTAATTTCCTGCTTCCTCACAAACTAAAACTTCTGTGGTGCTGCTTCACAAAGCTCTCTCGCTCTCTATCTCTCTGCTGTCTGTCCGTCCCTGAGGCACCTTTCTCCGCATCCTGTCTCGAGAGGTTCGCCACCTCTCTCTCTACTATTCTATCGTCGACCCTAAACCCTCTCTCGCTCTCCGCCTCTTTCTCCTCACCTATTATACTTCCGACATCACTAAGGTCGCCCAAGTGCTCCACAGAATCGAACTTCTCCAGGTCTGAGGCAATGGTTTGCAGGCTGATGACTGACATGGAGTCTGACCCCGCCTTCTCCACCCTCTCTCTGTGACCCCACCCCGCCTCCCTGTGTTTCTCCACCCACTGCCTGGTTTTTTCCTGATCGGCCCAGTCATTATCCATTAAAGGATTGGCCACCACCCCTCCATATGCCCCTGCCTGGATTACACCCTCAGATTCCGCCCCCACCGGAGAGCTCCGGCCCCCACGGGCTCTATTGCGCTCTCTGGCGGCACGAATGCGGCCTCTTTGTGCATGAATCTGCTCGCTGATTTGCTCAAGGTTCCGAAGGGCAACAGAATATCGGGTCTTCACCTTCGCCACTCGTTCCTCCAGCTGGACGACTTTGGACTTGTGCTCCTGTTAATGAGTGACGATAATCATATCACAATGGATAAAAAAGACATTCAATTTGTCATGTTTATGCACCAAATTAAATTATATATAATATGCACCAAATAATGACATTATGGTAACCAGATAACCAGATAACCAGATAATCATCCAATCAGAAAAAATTTATATAACATTTAGGGATGCATTAATATTAAAATTCAGCTCTTTTTTTTGTTATGGCCAATAACCACTCATTGGCTGATGTTAGAAAAAGTTTGATTATTTATACTACAAAATAGGGCTGCACAATTAATCATCAATTAATAATGTAAATGTAAATGTACAATGTAAATGTACAAAATGTAATAGACCAACTAAAAAAAAAAAAAAAGAATAGTTTGTATGCTACAAGTCAAGAAACTATTCATTCTGCCCACCCCTAGTTTGCATTTCATAGAGGATTTCATTTTGTAACTAAAATCGATATGGCCAGCAGACCTTGAATACCTTTAGAACAAAGGCCAGTCTCTGATGCATACCTCTAAGATGTGGTTGAACTGAGCCTTGAGCTCAAAATAAGGCTTGGACTTGATAATGACCCTCTTAAGAGCCTTCTGCAAAGTCTGCACACGCGCTTCTGCTTCCTGACAAAGCTGAGTGACACGCTGGTGCTCCCTCTCGCTCCTCAAACGCTCCTCTTCTGCTTCGTTCACCTGAAAACAGAAACTTGTCAAACGTGATATCCTGCTCTGTTTTCAACAGACATTTAATTGAATGTATTCTCTTATCTTTCTGTATCATTCATACAAAGACTTGACAAGTCAATATCGCATCAACCCTGGCAATAAGAGAGTATTCTTAAGAGTTTGTAAAATTGTAGAGGAAGATAACATTCGGGAATGTTAAAGGTACGGTACCTCAGTACCAAGTTGATTCAACAATATCTATTGGTCCACAATGTGAATGTGAGTGTTTACTTTGCGGTTCTAAAACTTTCACAGTTAACTTTATTTGTATTTTGGTTCTATTGTTTTTAGTTGCTCCATTACTGGCAATTTGTTTCTTTATTCTATATGTTATTACTGATTTGTTTACTAAAATGGTAAACTGAAACTTTTCTGTTAGCTTTGAGTTACCATGAACTGCCTTAACAACCCATTTTCTTTCTGTAATGTGATGCATTTCAAAATAAGAAAGTATACTGAATAAGAATGATTTTTTATCTGAGAATTGAATAAATTGTTGAAAGAGGGCATTACAAAACAGTCAGACTGAATATGAGTTAGCTGAAATAACTATTAGGCTATTCAGAAAGCCATTCAGCCCAAGTGACATCAGGAGAAAAGTCAATGCAGAGAAAGTTTTTACATTTGGATTACAGATAACAAAGACAATTTTATTCTTTGAAATAACATGCACCAATAAATCATTCACAATAAGAGCAGGCATTTACAATGTTTTGTTCTGTTGTAATTTGTTTGATATTTTTTATTACTGACTGTTTAGTCAAATGATTAATTAAAAAAATTGAAGCATTGTTTACTTAATTTGTATCTTTGTTCTATTGTTGCTATTCTATTGCATGCAATTTGTTACTTTTTTTTTTTTTTACTGACTGTTTCCTTGAATGATTCATTTGAAAACTTCAAGTACTGTTATTTGTGTTTTTGTTCCATTCCTTGTTATTTTTTTCAGTTATTACAGGCTGTTCACTTGAACAATTAATTTATAAACCTGAATCAGTGTTTACTGAATTTGCAACTTTCGCTTCAATGATTTATTGAAAAATTGTAATTGCAATTGTAATTGTAAAAAGAGAGTGACATCAAGACAATTCACAAGCATTGGTATTGACTACAAAGTTTTGGTGACAACCCAACTGGAAACAAAAAATGTTGGATGAATTCACATAGAAGAAGTGCTGCTCCATTTTACTGGCAGGGTTTGAATAAAATATAAATGAAGACACGTAACCTTGATCTTTAAGTGTAGGTGTGTATTCATCAGCATTATTGATTGCTCCCACTGTGACAATCAAAGCCACACTGCCATTAAAATCCACACTAACCAGCTGTGCACATTCAAAGAAGACACATTAAGATTTAACAAGGCAAACCTATAATTCTGATGATGAGGGATTGATTTTAATAATTAAGACCAGTTGTAAACCTGAGAGCACATACGTTTTTGAGCAAATTTATGCCACTGCCTATTGGTGTAATTATCTCAACGATGCTGAGTCACTGTGTCATACCTTGGCAGTGGCATGGTTTAGCATCTCTTGCCAGGTAGGGTCCAATGTGTTCCTGTCAGCCAATAAACCTTGCTCAGCCACATAAACCATCTCTCTGGCAGCCGTGTGCATGGAGACAGCCCTCTCGTACCTCAGCGCTGCCTTCTGGGTCTCCTGTTGAGCCTGTGGGTAAGGTCATCCATCATATTTCATATACAGCAATCAATCACTCAGCTCTGCAAACATCCAGCCAATCAGAGGAAGGGACGCTGACCTTACAGAGAGCCATAAAGTAAATGGGCACTGCAAATCCTTCCAAACTTTATGTCAGGTTATATGCATGTAATAAAACACTAGCTACAGGATGTGGGATTAGTATGGAAGAATATATCAATTTCAAAGCAGTATTATTTTTATGTAATAAGACAAGAGAGATGCACTCTGTATAGCACTTCACAAACCACAAACCATAACCATTCACTTTAAATAATGAGGATGTAATGACCAATGGGAGTTAACGACTGTAAAGCTGACATCCAATCATACCACAAACCAGGATGGATCTGAAAACCGTTTAGCTGAAAATGCCTGGCTTGCTGTCAGTAAAAATTGCTGCGCACAGATCAGAACACCCAAACCAATCAATAAAAGTCAGGAAGCGAGAATGGCAAGCCATATTTCATTGGGATAACTCGCTGGAAATATGGCATCCTCGCCAAGGATGATATCTGACTTTGGCTATATTCACATCGACAATTGCATTTACTAGCAGACTCTTCAAATGCTCAGTTTACAGGAGGGGATCGAATGATGTCTGTATAAATGAATATCTGGACTCTTTTTTACTGTTGCGATAGCCATGAATATCACCTGTAAACTTAGTAATAGGATTATAAGTAAATATCTAAGATGGTGATATGCACATCCATAAAGTATTATCAAAACTGAAACTACACTATGTACTAAATGGAAGGCACAGACATGTCAAATCTAAACCAACAGTGCATTTGTGAAAGCGCAACACATATGCAGAAGAGATTTTCTGTTCATTGAGGTTTATACAGCACAGGCTAATTAAACAAGCTCTCAAAATTCAGTTGTGAGACCTGAAAATCTCAGCAGGTAAGGCTGAATACATAATGAGGATAGTGCTCTTGTTTATAACTGAAAAGTTTGTGAATATAAGTGTATTAGCATTAAAACAGGACTCACAACCAAATTCTGCTGCTGTGTAAATGTAGCCTTTATTTTACACAACATTCAATAATAAAGATTTATTTAAATCACTTGGGAGGAGTAAAATATGCCTTTAAAAGGGTTTCTTAAAGCGTAAGTTCACTCCTAAAAGAAGACACACATGCATAGAAAACTATGTGTATTTCTCAACAAACCCTATCAAACGGTGTAAGACTTAAATATGAGAACTAAATTCAAAACTGTTAGAGGTACTGGATATTGCTTTAATATTAGGGATGTGCAAAATACACGTTTTCAAAATTTACCAGACTGTGGGCTGCAGTTGGAAAAAAAAATACCATGGAAAGTCAATGGTGACCCAAAACAGCCTGGTTACAAACTTTTTTCAAAATATCTTTCTTTGTGTTCGGTAGAACAAAGAAATTCATACATGTTTGGAACTAATTGAGCGTGAGTAAATGATGACAGAATTGTAATTTTTGGGCAAACTATTCCTTTAAGGAAGCCCTGTTTAATTTGGCTGGTTCTTGGGTTCATTTGACACAGAGCTGTTTCTAAGGGAGGAGGCTACTTAAAACATATCCTTGTGCTTGGAGAGCAAAGATTAAAAACAGAAAGTAAAGGTCTCAAGACATTTTTTAAAATGTGGACTATTTTTAACTTGACATTCTGTCTTAAAATTGCAAAGCTCATGGCGACATGCACAAACAACAGCATGAGACATGATGCCATGCCAGAGCTATCCGTTTGAATGTGTATGGCTGAAGCACCACTGCTTTAAAAGAAATCAATTTAAAGAAGCAACATTTTCAATGACATTTTGCAAGCTGTCTAATACACACACACACCACATAAATATATAATATAAAAAACACAAGATGAGAGATGCATTACAATGAGAATGCCATAGGCAACTGGCGAGTGCAGCTTCACCACAAGTGATAATATCATAATATAATATATATATATATATATATACACTTTTTTTTTTTTTTTGGTAACGGTAAAATACACACACACACACACACTTGCATCTGTGGTTTACGGGGACTCTCCATAGGCGTAATGGTTTTTATACTGTACAAACTGTATGTGGTATTGCCCTACACTGA
>JAUMHE010000072.1:4881590-4910842 GCA_032359235.1 Enteromius mattozi
ATATAAAAGATGTTTTCAGTTATTTCACCTTTTTTTGTTAAGTACATAACTCCACATGTGTTCATTCATAGTTTTGACGCCTTCAGTGAGAATGGTCATGAAAATAAAGAAAACATTGAATGAGAAGGTGTGTCCAAACTTTTGGCCTGTACTGTATGTATATATATATATATATATATATGTATGTATGTATAAGTGCACACTTACATATATAGCAATCCCTAAATAAACTTTAAAAATATGGAAAACAACCACTGCATTTACTGAGCTTGTCTATTCATCTGCACTCAAACTTATTTACAGTTTTCATGAGAGGGCCAATGATGACCAAGTCAAAGTTTAAATTCTGTGTTGGTTCAATTGTTTTCAATTACTCTCTATAGCCTCAGCTAAACGATTTTCATCAGTTCAATTACATATTTGAAATTGGCTGCAAAATGCTAATCAAAAGTGATGTGCAAATCACATCTCGTGTTATCAGGGTTAATCACATTAACACACTCACTCCTTCACCATAATTATTACTGCAATGAGAAATGTTTTCAGTTCAGCGGGAGGATTTTTCGCAATAATGAGAGACTGGAAATGAATCAGCAAACTACAAAAATATCTTGAACTCATCTGAGACACATACCTCTTTAGCGAGTCTACGAGCTTCGTAGTAAGGTCTGGCTTTCTCAATGCAGGCTCCCAGCTGAGAGCCCTGAGCGTTGAGTTTGCGTGCAGAGTCTGTAAGGATCCTCCTGTAGCTGGATCTCGCTTCCTAAATGAGTGTTAAACAGAGATAATGAGAAAGAGTGAGAAAAACAATGCTCAACTTGCCACGATGATGAGTAAAATATAGTAAATAATACATACACTACTACTCTCAGTTTAGTGGTTCTCAACTGATGGGGGAATCACAATCCAAACATGACTCATAAAAAAGTAGTAACCGAAAGAAAATAATAAAGGAGAAAATAATAACCGAGTTGACAAAGGCTATTTAACTCCAACATGTGCTTCTAGACAAAGATTGCCAAATAAAAAAGTGCAACAAAATGCATAGATAGAATTCCTAAATTAAATTTTCAAGTCGGGCTAAAACACAAACATGGCTATGGCTATAATCAGACTTAACTCTCTCTCTCTCTCTTTTTTTTGTATAAAACACTGTTATAATACATATATAACAATCAAAACCATTTGTTATATTTTTGAAAAAAGTCTCTTATGCTCACAAATAATAATAAAAAACTGTTTTCAAGTTAAATATATTTTAAAATGTAATTTATTGCTGTGACACAAAGCTTAACGTACAGGAGTCAGTACTCCAGTGTCACATGATACTTCAGAAATCATTCTAATATACTGATTTTCTTGTCAAAAAACATTTATTATTATTATTATTATAAAACAGTTGTGCAGCTTCATTATTTTATATAAACCATAATACTTTTTGACGAACAGCATTTATTTGCAATAGAAATCTTTTGTAAAATTATAAACATCTTTACTGTCACTTTTGAACAATTTTATGCATCCTTACTAAATAATTAATTTGGTTTTGAACAGTAGTGTATATTATAGACACACTGCACTTCAGCAATTTTGAGCACTTCTCATTTGCTGTCGTTAAACTGAATTACTGCATTACAAACAATATAAATTATCGCTATTTCATCTTTTCTCGCTAGACATTGCATAGCCTTTGAACATTAAAAATAAATCTGTATATTGTCACCCACTAAAAAGCTTGCAAACTTACAGGAACTAATGTTGGCTTCACTAAATAGAGGTAAGACAGTAGAACAGGTGTGAAGTGACCATCAAATCAACTTGCAAAACCAAATTTGATTTTATAAGACATTTATCTCTCTTAAGATGTTCACTGTCTAAGTAGGCAGCTCACTAGATTTTGAGACACAGCCGTAGTGTCATACATATTACTCACATCCAGCTGTAGTTCCAGTCTGTTGATCTCATCACTGGCCTGATTCAAGTGTTCCAGCTCCTCCTGACAAATGCACAACAGGGAGGGAAGACAGTCGAAATGTATTTACTATTAAGAGAAGTATTAAACAGTAAACAAAGATATGTGTATTTACATAAAACCAGCATAAACCACAGGCAAACAAATAATTATAACATCTTGCTACTGTAAACCACTAATTGAAGCAAAAAGTGAATAATATGCATCATAGTTTACAGTCATAAATACAATATCAAGTTTAATTTGGGTCCAAATTCTAATACCTGAATCCTGGGGTCCAGCTCTTCTTCATATTGCTCCTCATCTTCATCAAACTCAGCCTTATTTTTCTCCGCCACCACAGTGTTCTCGGTTGTGTTCGTAATTTCCTCATTTCCTCCATCCCCGCTTCTGTTTTTCAAGGTGTCGTCCCTCTGCCCAGTCTCCACCGCGGCACTCTCCTCTCTCCACTCCGCTGACTCAGGCTCCCCGGATCCGGGGGGGTTCTCACGCTGACGCCCCGGTTCCATCCGTGGCCTTGAGAATGACCCGTTTTGTTCTTATAAATCAATAAATGTTAGTGCTTAAATGTTTGCCATGCCTATAAACACATATTTACCCGAGAATTTGCCGGTAAAGTGCTACATAGTCGTTGAATGAGAGTCATTTAACGGCGCAGGCGTGTTGTTTGCAGCGGTAGCGTCACGCAGCGATGCTGACAGAGCAGAATGACCCGAGCTGAACCGTTAGCTTCACGGCTAACTGCAGAAATCACAGCCTCTCCAGACCGATTTGCTCTGGGCTCATAAATACAGCGACAGCTTCAGCCAAACATACAGATATGCTGTTGTTGACCCTGGTTGTGTTGATAGTTTCCGTTATTTCTTACCCTTCCTAGTTTTCTTCTTCTTTCTCTAGCTGCCCTTTTGTTTTGGTCCAGTATGATCATTACAAACACTTTCCTTGGAAACCGTTCAAAAGTTGTTTTGCCTTGTTACTCCTGTGCCTGTTGTTACTGCGAAATCACGTGGGACCTTCAAAAAGTATATGTATGTTTTTTTCTGATATTTTATAAATATGATGAGAGTGGTGGCTAATACAAAATTATCACCGTTTCATCTGTTTAGCTGTGCATTTATTGTGATTTATTAACTGACTGCACTGTATTTTATGTATAAACATTTTCTATTTTTAACCGTTTTATTTTCATTTTAAATAAATTTTTTACATAATTTTAAAAGTTTTTAAATCATTTGTTTTATTGTTGAGATTATTATTATTTTATTTATTTTTATTTTAAACACTTTGAATTACCATTGTGTATTAAATGTGTTATATAAATAAACTTGCCTTTCCTATAAATAATAAAAAAAAAAGAGCAGGCTAAAATATGTGAATCTTGAGAAGTACTTAAACGTAAAATAGATTTTTTCCCTGAAAACATCGAATGTCATAAATTGCATTGAAAATCTAATATTTAAATATTAACATCTTGCAGTGTAACATTATTAACATTGCTTTGATAATTAAATTCAAGCAAAGAAAATACCACATTAGCCTGTTATTTAAAGCGTGTTATTATCCTATTATTATTGTTATATTACTATTATTATTATTGTAATTTGTAACTGTTATTTTACTTTAATGAAATAATATTATAATGTAATTACATTCATGGGAATTTGTTTTGGAAACGGAAATTGTCATGAAAATAATGCACAAATGTTTTTATTTTTATATTAGGTTTTGCATTATTTATTTTATAAAATATAAGTAGATAATTTTTATTCAAGTCTTAAAAATAGTGGGAACTGGACATGTTTTTATAAGATTTACCCATTACCCATTTATTCATCTTCATCATCATAAAAGCTGAAACCGAATTCTGTTTTTTCCCCCTAATTACTTGTGACTGAAATGTAAATTTCATGGCCTAAATTTCCATGTCATCAAACAAAAGAGATAGCAATCAGTGGTAAACAGTATTTATTTTAGTCAGTTTCCCCTCAGACACAAACATGTAGCAAAGACAGACAGTACAAAAGCAAAATTAAGTCAGTAAAGGGAATAATAATAATGCACAAACCGTCTGATCAACAGCTAATGGCTTTGAACTATGTATAGAAATATGTTTTTTTCCAAGCAGATGAACTTGCAGTGAAATACACAAAAATAGTGCTAATTACAGATAATGTCTCCTGTCCATCTATAAGCTGTAATTTTCAGAATCATTCTCAAGTGAATCTTTCAGGGCTGTTTTTCCTTTATGTATGGCTCTTTTGTCTCTTCCAGAATCTCTTAACCTCGCTGTGTCCATGTGGCGTCACCACCATGACCCTGTGAGCGGGGTTCTGCCAAACCAGCACACCTAAACCCTGCAGGACAGACGTTATACTGTCAGTATTCAGTGCATCACTGCAGGACAGACAGACAGCCTCTCCTTATAAAGCACAGCAAGATATGCTATTTTTACCTGAGCCCTGTCCCGCAACACTTCAAAATCAGCCTGGGATAAAAACTGATTGTATAAGACTCCTGAAAACAGATAAAATGCACCATTTGAGATGTTTGCATATTTGCAGATGGCGTTTATGACCCCTACCCCAAACCTTATTCCAATGCAATTTTTTTTATTTGCGTTACATTTCTCTAACACACTTCTTATACAGTCTGACATTTACATTCGAGAGAACAAACTCTGCAGGTCAATCATGGAATGGAAACAAGTTCTCTATGCCATACTATCATCAAGATGTGATTTCTTTTTTGTATTGAAAAAGAGACAGCCATTCCCAGAGGTTACATTTATATGCAATAGTGACACTGTAGAAAAATAATTTAATGTAATGGTGATATTTGAAGAAAAAACAAAAACTAAGTAAATGTAAATTTGCTTTGGAACAAGAGAGCTTGTCTCAAAGACATACTCACCCTCTGTGAACTGTAAGCGATCTTTCTCCAGCTCCCATAGCCTGATCTGATCTGTGATGGTTGGGGGAAGGACAGGGGTCTGGAGGACGGAACGACACATGGAAACATGTTCATGCATTAAGCAGTGAATATTTGCATAGCAGTATAGAATGTTCATGATATGAATCACCATATTGGACAAGGGAGACACCTAAGGGACATCTAAGCTTATAAGAGGAAACAATAGACACTTTTGTAGGCCAAAATCTAGAAACAAGTTAGCATTTCCTGTTCCCTCATCCTGAAGTCAGTAGGTATTTAATTAAATGCCTGAAACAAGGTCTGTGGTGAACAAAAACATAAGATGCTTTAATACTTTATTCTATGGCTTAAAGGAATAGTTCATACAAAAATGAAAATTACCCCATAATTTACTCACCCCCAAGGCATCCTAGGTGTATATAACTTTCTTCTTTCAGATGAACACAGCCTGAGTTTTAAAATTTTTTTTTTATCCTGGTTCTTCCAAGCTTGGTAATGATGGTGGATAGTGGCCATTATTTTAAAGCTGTAAAAACTAACCTATATGCCTCCGGGGGGTTAACACGTCTCTTCTGAAGCAGATTGATGGGTTTTTGTAACAAAAATATTTATATTTTTAAAATTATAACTCAAATCCCTGACTTCCAGCAACGGCTGTATGCACGTTCACGAGAGAGTCCAGTTCTTCTTAGCTGACCTCTGACTCCACGTATGACGTAAGCTGCATTCGTTCTTATAGTGAAAACCTCTGACGTTTTTTTGTACTTCTCATTTTTGACTTTTAATTCATTACCGCTATTAAGTCAAAGTCAAAGTCTGCTTTACTGTCAATTCTGGCACATGTACAGGACATACAGAGAATTGAAATTGCGTTACTCTCAGACCCTTGGTGGATAACAGATAACATTAAATACAAAAAGAGGTTTAAAAAATGCGAGTAAAAATTATGAATAAAAACGTGAGAGCGAGCCAGCCAGGGGTTAAGTATTAAGTATTGCTCTATCCTTATTCATCTATTCTCTTCTGTGCTTACGCTACGAACACAGCTTACATCATACGTCGAGTCAAAGGTCAGCCAAGAAGCTGGAATGCGACTGTCTCGCAAACACACATACAGCCATTGCCAGAAGTCAGTTATTTGAGTTATAATTTTAAAAAACGTATAGGTTAGTTTTACGATGGATATATACGATTTATGGAGCTTCAAAATAATGCCTGCTATCCACCAGCATTACCAAGCTTGGAAATGCCAGGATACATTTTTAAAAAACTCTTGACTGTGTTTGTCTGAAAGAAGTCACACCTAGGATGGCTTGGGGGTGAGTAAATTATGGGGTAATTTTCTTTTTTGGGTGAACTATTCCTTTAAAATAAATGAATAACCAATATGTGTATTTTAAAGCTTTTACTGGTCTTGAAAAAAGCAGTTGCTAACTACTAGCTAAATGGGACTACAAAGATTGCAGAAGACATTAAAGATCACACCAAACAGGAATAATCAGCTCTTACAGCCTCATTGTGTTTATTATCACACTTTTTCAAGTTATTCTGGTTCAAACTTTCAGGGAAAATGTTTTAAATAAAGACCTAATGGGTCGTCGAAGCTTAAATAAAGAGTTCACCCAAAAAGTATCTATTGACTTCCATAGTATGGTGAAGAAATACTTTGCAAGTCAATGGGTACCGTCAACTTTTTGTATACCAACATTCTTCCGAATATCTTGTTTTGTGTTCAACATCTGAAAGAAAATCATACAGGTTGGGTAACAAAAGAAGGGTGAGCAAATAATAACAGAATTTAAATTTTTTTGGGTGAACTAGCCCTTTAATAGCGGTGATGACGTTAAAGTCATCTGATCCTGGTGTAGTTTGTGTATAGCCTATGTCTAGCTTTTTACTTCAGGCGATTGATACTTAGGTTTCAAAATTCATAAAATTAGTTTCTTTCTGAAGATGAAAAACCACTGATGGTCACAGAGCTTATTTTAAGAAACAAGTGGAAAAACCGTATTGGCTTTTTTTTTTTTTTTTTTTGACCGAACCAGAGAGCACAAAAATATGTCATTATTAAAGTGCTTTATGGGATTAATAGATTTTTAATGAATAGGATTAATGAGATTTTAAATTAATCAACTGGAAAAAACCCTTTTAAAGAAATCCTAATAAGCACTGCATAAAATTTATTCAAACCATTTGAATAATTATTCATTATTATAAATGATTAATTGCTAGAAATAATTTTTTAATTACCTTTAAATATCATCATTTCTTAGCTATAATCACTCAGCCCTAAAAAAATTAATTAAACCCTTCTTATTAGCACAATGGTAAAAATAAAACCTGTTAGCAATTACCTGTTTAAGCATTACTGGGTGTGCTCGGGTCCTTAAGAAGTGAATGATCTGAAATCACAAAACACATGTCAAAATGGCCCTATCATTAGAAGAACAAACCAATCTGCAGAGCAACAGGTTGTGGGTTACAGCGACCGTCTCTCACCTGCTGTGCAGTTATGCCGTTAGTGATGGCCTGCTGCACCGATTCTCTGGTTACCTGAGCAACCACCAGGTTAGGAAAGCGATACAGCATCTCGCTAAATAGCGCTACTAGTGCAATCTGGAGTTCAGAGTCTGTCAGAGAGAGACGAAGCAAGCTTGTTTTCCTTCACTGATCTTGTGTAGCGTATTGCATTTTAGACAAGTCAGCTTGTGTGATGTGCATGACATACTTGTGTAGGCATATACACGGTAATTTGTTTCTACAACGATGAAGCCTGTGTCTCCCGTTCCTGGCGTGGCTCCGAGTGCAGAAGAGGCAGATCCAGAAGCAGCGTTTACCGTGACCCCTGCAGCTAGAGTTATGGCCAACCTGGTAGGGTAGTACCTCCTTGACTTCCTCTGTGAAAAGATGATGCAAACTGGTGCAACTGCTATTTTTAGGCATAAAGTCAACCTTCCAGTACTATGCATATACAATACATTGATATAAAAATGTGTGACTGAATTAAGAGCACTATAAAATTCTGGCAGCACTAGAATGATATTTATTACAATGTCCCTAGTAATAAATAGATGAATACATAAATAAATTAATAGTAATATCAAATATGATTTATATATAAACATACTACCATTCAAAAGTTTGGGGTCAGTACAATGTTTCCTTTTTAAAAAAAAATTATTAAATTTATCATAGGTGTCGGTAAAGACATTTATATTCTTACAAAATATTTCTATTTCAAATAAATGCTGTTATTTCAAATTGTACAGTCATCAAACAATCCTGAATGTGTCAGTTTCAACAAAAATATGAAACTTTTTTCTACATGTCTTTAGGAGCAAATCAGCATATTATGATTTCTGAAAGATCATGTGACACTGAAGACTTGAGTAATGATGCAGAAAATACAGCTTTGTATCCAAGGTATTAATTACATTTTAATATATTAAAATACAAAACAGATATTTTAAATTCTAATAATATTTAAAAAATATTACTATTTTGCTGTAATTTTAATCAAATAATTGCAGCCTTGGTGAGCATAAGAGATGTCTTAAACACAAAAAAAAACCCCATAAATTAAAAAAAACTAAATTATTTCTGACTTGTGTGTGTGCATAAAATACATTTTTATTATTATCTATATATTATAATTATAGTTTGATCCTCACAGAGAGCTAGTCAGTACTTTTACTTGATGACTGACCTTTCTTTGGAAAACCAGACCGAACTCTCGTAAATGCTGCAAAAATGTTAGCAGAGAATCACTCATGCCCTCCACAGAATAATCCTGTAAAAAAACAAAAAAAACAATCACACTACAAAGCAAAACATTTTAATAAGAGTCCAAGAGAATCTACTTAATGGAACCATGGCAGAAAGACTTCTTTAATTTAATTACAATAAGCAATGGCTTTTATCTATGACTCATATGTTATTCTTGACATTGTAAAAGCAGCACTCACCCTACCAAGAGTAGAAAAACTCAGTTGGAACAAAAAAGAAAGAATCTCCACCAGGTCCATTCCTCTTGACTATGAAAGAGAAGATCAGACTGTTAATTAGGAGGTGGAGCCAGATTTTCCAACACACTAACCACATTTACATGCAGCCTAATAACACAATCGGAATGACAACTCAACTGGAATGAAAAGTCATCATGTAAACACCTTGAGGGAATAAAAATGATCAGACTGAAAGAAGAGGTGCAAGTCTTGAATAATTCACCAAATAGGAGCGATTAGCATGCAAACATCTGTAACTGACAACTTTCAGTCAGATTCAAAATACCTTGCGCGCATATGCAATGCAGTGCAGAAAACTCTGTCACCCAGTGATCTTTGCAAATTACTCTCATCCAGATGTCTAGTTATTAAAGGCCATATGTTTTCATTAGATAGAGACATCGTTTTGGGGCGCTTTTTCAAATTCGCAACTTTTGTTAAGCAAAGTTGGTAATGCAAGAAGAAAGCCTAGTTTTTCAGTATGTTAGAGAAGCAAACACACTGTTGTACCATGCTAAGTTGTTTATCTTTCTTCAACAGGACTCAGAAGCTTCTCGCTGTTATTGCACTTTATGCACGTACATAAATGTTATTTGCCGTTTCAACTGGGTACATATGAATCTGCTGTCAGACTATTCTGTGCATGTAAACCTTCATATGAGACGTAATGTGGGGTATATTTATGGCCAGACTGACTAAACAGGGCAAATTAGAATGAGATCGTAATCCCATTAATATATCGATGGGAAGAAAGAGTTATGAAGTTTATCTACTGACAATACGCAAATGAAAAATCACACACAGCCAAATCATATCCATTATTTCCCAATGCATTACGACCCAGAAAACGGCATAATTTTTAAACTTTTCAAGTGCTTTAAGCCTCTCAAAATACACAAAATAGACAGATATAAAAAAACAAAAAAAAAAAACTTAAATGGTAATTTTGGACCTGGTAATGTAAGAAGTACTATTAGGTGACAAAAATATGTTTTGTTGAATTACCTATGAATTTACATTAGTGTAAAAATATATATATATATAAAAAAATTGGGTAATTCCGTGTCAACTTAACCAGAGGTCCCCAGCGCTAATTTTTGATTTTGCTCTTTTTTTTCTTTAGAAAAATAAATGTGTAGTGATGAAAGCCAAAATATGAAATGCCATGGGTGAATATTTACTGAGTAATCCACTCTTTTGTAGTGGGGGGGGTTATAAAATGGCAATTTTCACCTGAGATTCAGAGCCAATTTACAGGGGGGTAAAAATGGCTTTGGTGTGTTAGTAAAATCTGCTGACTTTAGCAATCTTTACTGTTTTATGTGAAATTAAAAAATGGGGAAATAGTTCAAGGGAAGTATTTTCTCCAAAGTTTGCAGACCTGTAACTCAAAAAGTATTGAAGATATCTTAATGGCCTTTTAGAGGTTGTGTCTTATCAAACTGTTTACACAGGAGAATAAAGAGGGAAAGGATGCATTATGACTTATTATTGTAATGAAAAGCCATGGTGAGTGATAAAAACAGCGGCATACCGTTCAAATATAATACATGTCCACTACCATATTGTACATTTTGAAAAATTTTTGCACATAGTAATCTTAATGGCCTTTTAGAGGTTGTGTCTTATCAAACTTTTTCACAAAATATGGGCCCAGGTCTTTAATGTATAGTCCTGCACTGACCTGTGCTGTTTTAAGGTACTGCAGGGTGAAGTACCACAGCTGAGACGCTGTGTCCAGCAGCAGGAACTGAAACCCTGCTGATGTGATACAAGGAGCCTCACCAGCCTCACTAAGAGAGGAAAAAACAGATCAAGATCATTTTTTGTCTACCCTTCATGTCTGACCTAATTTAGTTGGTGCATCAGTGGAGCGATGGTGACCTCTACCTCTTCATGAGTCCGGCCTGTATGAGGAGCTGGGCCAGATCCTGGCTGACGGCTGCACTGGGAGAGCCCACCATGAAGTGAAGGATGACCTCCCAACGCTCCATGGCATAGCGGTCGAGACTTTCCACATCCCTCGCGTGACGATCGGGACCCAGGTTACTGCCTTCATCTGCCCACGGTTTACCACTGACGAAGTGAACATTAGTCTAGTAAATCTGCTTCTACAATATTAAATATGGTTCTTCATCTAAACTGTGTTCCTCACCCGCCTAGAAGTGCTATTCTGAGGTTGTCTTTAAACACTGGGTTGAGCACAAAGCCTTGGAGTCCACCTTGAAGGTGTTGACTGTGCCAGAGCCGCAGCCCAGTTAACACTGACACACACTGATCGTGGTCTCTAAGAAAAGCAAAAAAGAACAAAGAAAGTGATGCATGACAGTACCATTCAAACATTAGGGGTGGGTAAGATGTTTTAGTAAGTCGTCCCACCTGTGTTATGTTTTGATTTATTTTATAATTTATTACTGTGATGGCAATCATGAATTTTACCAGCCATTACTCCAGTATTACATACTGTAATATGTAATCCTTTTAACATGCCGATTTGGGTAACACTTTATTTTAAGGTGTTCTTGTTAAATCACATCACATATAAAATAAAAGTTTTTGTTTATATAATATGTGTGTTTGTTTGTGTTTACTGTGAATTTATTATGTATAAATACACACACATACAGTAAATATTTTGAAAATCTTTACATGTAAATACATTTCTATATATATATTCTTATATATACATTATATAATATAATAAACATATTTTTTGCTTTTATATATGCATAATAAATATACACTATATTATTATTATAAACAAGAACTTTTATTTGGATGCAATTATTCGTTTGACAGCACTAGTAATTATACATTAAAGTACTGAGTAATATTAAAATAACTACATGTACTATACGGTTAGGGTTTCGTTTAAGGTTACATGTAATTATGCATAATTTATTATCATTATTATAGTACATGCATGTGTAACAAGGACACCTTAATATAAAATGTTACCACAACATGTATTATATTAAGTAACTATCTATTGCACTTACTTTTGACTGTCTTTTTTAACCCACAGTGCGACTGCAGCTTGTGGAAGTGGATGGTCCAAGAACAGCATCCGCATCACATAATTTTTTGCCAGTGATGGAAGTTCCCTGTTTGAAAACGAAGTCAATCAGCATTAACCACTGATTAATCTCAGTTTTAGTATTGTAATAATAAGCACAAAAAGGACAATTAAGGCACATATACGATTTATGAATGTTGTTAGATTAGATAAAAACAAAAACCAAGTGGCACCTTAAAAGCAAACTATACTAAAAATAGTTTTGTACGTTAAAGTATGTTAAAACTATCATATACTTTTATGTAAAAAATTGTTGGCTTGAAACGTATGTTGTGCATTCTTCTTCTCTCTATCTATTTAATAAATGCTACTTTTATGATCTAATCAGATGACATTCATGCATGTATATTTAAAGACTGAAGCCAGATGGACCTGTAGACTGCCAGGCATGTCGCTGGGTGATTGTAGAGCCTGTCGAGGATCTCTGGACTCAATTCTTTCAGATACTCATGCAAGTTCTTGCACTGCAGCTGGACTCGAAGCTTCATCTGTATACACAGGAGAATGAAGAGGGAAAGCATGACTTGCATTATGACTTATTACTGTAATGAAAAGCCACGGTGAGTGATAAAAACAGCGCCATACTGTTCACATATAATACATGTCCACTACCATACTGTACATTTTGAACATTTTTGCACATAGTAATCTGTAACTGAGGCGTTAAAGTACATTCAGTGACTATAAGTTATATGAGCAAATTCAATGAAATCACAAGCTTACAGCAACGAATACAATGAGACGATATTAAAAAATGTATCACTGAGATTATTGTTGCGTGCATTTAATAATTACAGAAAAATGTACAGAAATGTTTAGTGGAAGTGTCTCTAGCTTTAAAATATATTTAATATACAGCCAGTAGGCTTACCTTGTTTCACATGCGTCAGGGAGCGCAAAAGAGTACATTAAAGGAAGTTAATCATTGTATTCCTTCACGAGCGTTCACGTATGAGTACCGATAGTAAGAAGCCATGTTGAATAATCACGTGACCGCCGAAACGGGCAGTCTGATTGGCTAACGTGCCGTGCGTGGGGAGGAGCTTTTCGGTAAACTCTAGTCTACTGCTTTGTAAACTTTTTATATATATATATATATATAAAAGTGTATTAATATATGGTTTTATTATGTATAATTAACGTTAACTCTATCGACCATATAAATTCTAAAAAAAGGACTTCCATACATAATTTTGTTTTTATTTTATTTTGAAAACACGTACAAAGCATTTGTTTTAATATTTCACATTTCTATTTAAATTCTGATAACTGATAATGAAATGCCAACAGCAGCAATTTTCTCACGAATCTTCCTTTTCTTGAAACCTGTATCAGAGAAACGAAATAAAAAACGTCTGAATAAGGAATAAGTATAAACAGTCAAAATACTGGTGCGTTTAAGAGCATATACAGTGTAAGTTACCTGCAGTGTATGCATGTGAAGAAGACTGTCTGTCCTTCATCTGCAGATCTCATCTGTCTTGTGTGATAAACCATTCCTTCTTTATTACAGCGGGAACATTTCCTGTCAATCTGATAAAACAAGTTTGAGGAAGATGAGAAACGTCTATTGGGTGATATTCCAAACAGAACCAATAATATTTAAGAATAAAATCTGTATTTTAAAATAACTTGCCACTGGCCCCTTTAATTCAGCATCATCTTCGCTCTCGACGACGCTCGCGCTCTGATCCAGAGGATTAAACACCACCGAAGACTTAATAACTTGACTAGTCAACTCTGTGAGAGAATCCAACAGCTAAATTACAATATAAACTTTATGACAGTATAAACGGATTCATCATAAACCTCCGCTGCTGGGTGTTGTGTCGCATACAAAACATTTCACAAATCTCTCACCTCGAACAGGGATTTTGAAAGCGCACCGTGGGCAGGTAATATTATTTTCCCTGCCAGGCACTGGAAGAATATTCCCACATTCCGGGCAAAAGTTGAGATCGCCTCTAAAACATGACATTTCTGGAAGAGAATACAGAGATTTACACACTGCAGTCACTGCCTTCAAAACAAGACGACTAAGTAAATACACGTTTATCCACATAAACGGAACTCACTTATTAAAGCTCAAACACAACGGTCTTAAACGTGCGATATCTATGCTAGTTTCAATAACAAAAACAAGATTTCTTGTCTATAATCTGAAATGTCTCTTCTCAAGGCAGTTCTTGCAGTTGCACATGTTGGGTCCTTCATCGAAACACTCGATTCGTCGCGGATTGATGACGCCGTCGCCAGCCTATCTAGCAGGTGCAGTGAAATTCAACTGCTTCATACAGTATTTCGAGGTAACTGTGAATATTCAGTGCTATTAAAAATATAAATAAACACGGGAAGTGATAGCAGACTTTATAGTCCGTCAGAAAACACACGGGGATGTTGTGCTATAGCCAGTGTGTGGCCCGCCGTATCTCTTGGGCTATCGTTAAATGGATAAGCTACAGCTAATATATTTAGTATAGTTTGCTGTTTTAACGTGTCCCCTTAACTACTCGCGTGTTAATTAGGATTATACAACAGCTTTAAATGAATGTTAATTTTTATACAGTGTAAGTGTGATCTGTTATCGAGCGTGTAGCGCAATATTAATTTTAATGTAATGATGTACTGTTAGGAATAATTAAGTTTCAAATAAAATGTATGTAGAAATTATAGTATTTTTTTTTATTATATCTGATAACATTATATATATGTGTGGTGCGTGTTAGTAAAATGTTAATCGTAAGTAAGAGTGTGTATATTCTTAATATTTTGATATATATATATATACATTTTTTGCTCCTCCAGATATTCAAATATTTCTCGACCGAATATTGTCCTAACCTAACAAACCATGGATCAATGGGAAGCTTATTTATTCCGCTTTCGGATGATGTATAAACCGCAATTTTGAAAAATTGACCTTTATGACTAGTTTTGTGGTCCAGGGTCATTTGAAAACGTTTTTAACAATTCTGAAAAATGTTTTTTCATTGTGTATTTGGGTTGTTTTGACTAGGTTGAAAACATCCTTAAAAAACTCTTAACTAACACAATAAAATATAATAAAAATCATGATTTATGAGCATGAGTTATCATGTTTTTTTTGTTTTTTTTTGCAGCTATCTGTTTACAGATTACATAATGATTAACACGAAGAAGGACTGTCAGTAACTATAATTCTTGTAGTTTGATTACTTATGTATTTATTTGTTGTCTTTTCCCAAATTCTCCACAGGATGACGGAGAACGACGTTGAGAATGAGCTGTTGGACTATGAGGAGGATGAGGTTGATGCAGGTGGTGTCGGTGACACAGGCCTTGGACACAACGATGGCGGAATATCCATCAGGAAAGAAGGGGTCAAGGGGTCGTATGTGTCCATCCACTCCTCAGGATTCAGGGATTTCCTTCTCAAACCAGAACTGCTGAGAGCTATAGTGGACTGCGGCTTTGAACATCCATCTGAAGGTGAGCAATTCAACATGTGCTCATATTTGCTTTTAGAATATCAGTTTGACATATTATATTTAAACATATTTGTGTATGTGTTTTTTTTTTTTTTTTCTCTTCTAGTTCAGCATGAATGCATTCCTCAGGCGATCCTGGGTATGGATGTATTATGTCAGGCCAAGTCTGGAATGGGGAAGACAGCTGTCTTTGTTTTGGCCACCCTTCAGCAGCTGGAGCCAGTGACCGGGCAGGTAATGGTCATCTTTTTAAAGGCTTTGAAAGCAAAGAATTAAGACATAAATAAAATATGGTCTCTGAATGTGCTTTATGTGCCATCCTACAATTTTTGGGGTTGACCAGTGATTGTTTTCACCCAGGTATCAGTGTTGGTGATGTGTCACACCCGAGAGCTGGCCTTCCAGATCAGCAAAGAGTATGAACGCTTCTCCAAATACATGCCCAGTGTCAAGGTAAGACAAATTTACAATTATAGGAAAGCTTTAGTTCCTATGTTTCATATGTTTTGCTGTAAATGATTAACAATGAAATTCAGTCACATAACAGAGGAATTTCATTAGTTATATTGTTTTTGAAGAAAAACTGTTCAAAAATGTTGGGGTCAGTGTGACACTGAAGACTGGAGTAATAATGCTTAAAATTCAGCTTTGCATCAGGAATAAATCATTTTTTAAAATACATTTAGATAATCTAAAATCTATTCTGTTGATAATATATTGATATTTGGCATTTTATGGTTACATTAAAGTGTTCTTTCACTAGGGTCTGGGAAATTAAAGGTTTTAAGGAAAATATATAAATGAAATAAATTTAAAGAGGCATTAAAAAACATTAATGTAATACGAAAATCATTTATATCTTCTAATGTTTCTTGAAAAACTCCACATTTATGGGTAATCCATACTGATAAATGACATGTGTTAATGAAACCTACACTTAAAGTTACACAGTGATATACTTCTTGTTTGCTATGTCATTAAAAATCCAGAAGTTGAATTTGAAAGGATGTCATGATCTGAAATCAAACAAGTTTTTACTTTTCAACACTGCTGTGCACAAACCTTTCTCACTTTCATTTGCTTTCACTGTCTCTCTCCCCCAGGTGGCAGTGTTCTTTGGTGGTTTATCTATAAAGAAGGATGAAGAGGTTCTGAAGAGAGAGAGCCCTCATGTGGTGGTGGGAACTCCTGGACGTATTCTAGCTCTGTCTCGCAACAAGAGTCTCAACCTGCGTCACATCAAACACTTCATCCTGGATGAATGCGACAAGATGCTGGAGCAGCTTGGTGAGCAGACTTTTTGAGGCTGTGTTCAGAATTAAATTATACTGAATCGTGTGCAGTACATACACACACATTCCTCTTTAAAAGCAGTAGGTGAAACAATAGGCTGTAATCTGCTGTTCCATTTGTGTCCTATTATATTTGTTTTATGAAACAAAAATAATATTTAATAATGCATTTTAATTCAGTTTTCTTAAAAAAAAATTCAGACACTAAGTACTGTATTTAAAGGAACACGCCACTTTTTTTTTGCGAATAGGCTCATTTTCCAACTCCTCTAAAGTTGAGTTTTACCATTTTTGAATCCATTCAGCTGATCTCCGGATCTGGCGTTAGCACTTTTAGCTGTAGCTTAGCATAGATCATTAAAAAGTTGTGATTTTCTAATATAGTTCCTAGTTCAAATGAGCCTACAAAATTGCAACTTTGCATTTTACGTCAGTCATAGTACACAATATAACTACAGAGGAGTAAATAGGAAAAATATTGAAACTTTTTGAGCGAGAAATGCTAACGGTCAAATCAGATTCAATGATCTATGCTAAGCTACAGCTAAAAGTGCTACCGCCAGACCCGGAGATAGGCTGAATTGATGAAAAAAACGGTAAAACTCAACTGTTTAACTTAAAGGGAGTTGGAAAATGAGCCTATTTAAAAAAATAACAAAAAAAATAAAAAAATGGTGTGTTCCTTTAAGAAACAGTAGTAGCATGCTGTTCTAAACAAAGATCTGATAATTATTAGATTTTAATAATATAAATGCATCATTCTTTTACTGTCCACTGCAGACATGCGACGTGATGTCCAAGAGATCTTTCGTATGACCCCTCATGAGAAGCAGGTCATGATGTTCAGTGCCACCCTGAGTAAAGAGATCCGTCCCGTCTGCAGAAAGTTCATGCAAGATGTAATTACGCCTCTCCTACTTCTACCATGTCAACAGCTCCTTCCCTTCACAAGACCACCTCATACAACCCTGAAAGAGCAGGCTCAGGAGTGGGATCCATTTATGGCCTCCCTGAGACATCATAACGCTAAATGCCCCTCTCTGCTGCCCGTTTGATAATCACAGACTGTTAACTAATAGAGGCACAGCGAAAAAGATGTTAAGTCCTTAATCCCCGCCTCAGCTGGCAGCGCTGCGTCGGCATTTGGCAAACACGGTCACACGTCCGTTTGGCCAGCAGATAATGCACCATCCATCAGGCTCATTGTGCTGTAAATTTAAATAGGTCCTTTAACAACCTTTGCTGATGTCATAAAGAGTCCACCCAATGTATTTTAAACATGATAAGAGGATGTCTTTAAGGGAAGGATCTAGTGTATCTTCAAATTCACTTTAGAGCCGTAAAATGCAAAGCAATTAGAGAGCAAAAATCCTTCAAGTTTGAATATTATTTCACTCTCAGTATCTGCTTATCAAGACAAATTGCTTTAGTTCCTGCTCGACTGTAATTCCTGCCTAGGGATCTGTCCTCAAATAACCTTTAATTAAGAGGAGAAGCACTTGTCGGATTCTGTTGTCAACTGCCAGAGACTCTCAAGGGCCACAAAACCAAAACCGATAAAGTGGCGGCCAAACAAAGCAAGCCAGCTGCTAAAAACTACATTAGATTCACCACAAACTGGCGCTCCAGGGCTGCAGTTAATTACTCTTAAACAAAGCAAACGGCAGGAATAAAATGAAACAAAAGATTTAGTATTTGGTGGCATAAATCAGGTGGAATCAACCAATGATGGAACAGCTCTTCATCAATCCAGCTGACAGTCACTGATTAGAATGGTTCTTCATCTGCCCCCAAGAAAAAAGACAAACTGTCTGTCGCTAAGTTAAAATCAAGGCAATAAAACTGGCCTGAAGCGGTGCAGAAAGAATGCGCGGGTGTGAGGGACAAGAGAAGAGAGAGAAAGGGAGGATTAAGCTGCGGAAGACCGGAGCGAGAGGGATGAGATGATGAAGAAACTTAGATGAGAGAGGAAACATGCGCGGGTGTAGATAGAGACGCTCTTGAAGAACCGTTAGGTGGCCTTTCGCAACAAAGTTACTCAAAAACAAACACAAATAAATACAAGTTTGAGCTCCTTGTAAATAGCCTGAATGAGGGGCGTGGCTTTACTAAATATTCATGAGCAAAACACATGAGCTTTTACAGTACATAAATACTGTCGAGATGCTGCCTAATGTAATCCACTGATTTGAGGTCAACATTAGGTTGAAGACAATATAGGAAATGAGCTTTAGACCAGCCCAGCATCAAGTAGAGGATTTATTGACAGACAGTAAAGATAGATTTGCCTAAACGTCTCGAAGGTAAGTGCAAATGTGCATACTGTGTCAGACACGGTTGGAGGTGGAGTTTAGCGCTGCTGTCAAGGGACTAATAGTTAGATTTGAACACAGTAATTTTCCATAGCCATCACTGTTTGCTATTATACGCAAAACTTTTTAAGCTTGTTTTAGTAGCCCAGATCCTAAAACATATAAGTCTATCAGTTCAGATCAGATAGAGGACGTTCTCTGTACATTGAATTAAACAATCTGGCCTTCTGAACCTTGCGCTGCTAAATATTTAACAGTGCTGGAGTTTTAGTGAAGTGGTTTATGAGTGTTTAAGGTCAACATGAAAATCAGCATTCAGACCATTTCAGAATAAGAATGTGAGGTGGGACTTGATTGGATGGTTGAGTGGACAATACTTTTAATGAACGTTGCAATCAGCTGCCACACACTTTTGACTGGTTTGGTGGCTGAATGTTAAAATTGCTCAATGTATTTGAATTACCTATGGCGTTAACTACTAGCAAGATTTAAGAAAAGCTGGATTACATGCAACAGTAGCCTAGAAGTCAGGCTAAAAAAATGTATTTGCCTTTTTACATGCCATTCAAAAGTTTTAGTCCGACTTAAGTTGTACCATATCTAGATGATGCAATTGTACTTTGTTTTTATTTATCATGTAGACACATTAATTTGACTACAATTGGCCTTGTACTTTATGACTATGGCTATTGTTCAAAGTTGCAGTTATACAGAAGTAGCGATAGATCTTTTCTTAAGGCTTTTTTAAGAGTTAAATGAAAAAAATAAAATGTAAGATGGGCTTGGTTCAATCCATGGATTGTTGACTGGATAGAAGCAGATCTTAATGCAAGCTTGCAGTCAAATACGGATGAATTAAAAGGACTAAATGATTGGAAAAGTCTGACCAGAGAGATGTCTCTCATTTCGCCAATTCGAAAAAATGTAAAATAGCTACGAATTGCCATGGGGTTGTTGCTGTGGCCTTGCTGAAATCATCCGAAAAAGGGATGTTAAGGCAGAGTAAGTTATTACATTCTAATGAAAGACATGGTTTTTTTTGCACTAATGAATCAGGTCATAATATGAACAGGAGTGTGTATTTGGAAAGCAAATAGGGTTTTGATTTCATGTTGACTTTATACTACTCATTTCTGGGTTCTAATATTCCTGTCAAAGCACACTTTGATTGATGTAATGGAAGTAGTTGTACTTTGTGTTCCTCTATTGTAGAACTGTAGTTTTTGAACATTTATTTAGAAATAGCACAGATAAGATTTTAGGCTTGATATTGGTAGCTAAAAGTAGCCTAGGACAGCAGGGTAGCATTTATCAACGTGTTGAGACAGTGTGTGCTTGTGTGTGTGTGTGTGTGTTGTGTCCTCATTGGCTTGGGACGGGAGGGGAGGGTGAATCTAACCCCATCCCTTCTCTTCCCTCCCTTTCTCCTGCTGTTTCATAACTCTCTCCTTTCTAACACCATGTTCTCCTTCTCATTGTCGTCTCCTCCCCCACCACTGTCCTTCGCTAAAATCTTTATACCTCTTTTGTCCTTGTTTTGTCTTTGTTCTGGTGTCTTTCCCATTCCACCCATGCCGTCACACTGTCATAAACACCACTTCCTCTTTCACACCCTTGTAACGTTATTATCTGCACCACCCTCTGCTTGTCAACTTTTCTGTATGTGTCTTCACACTATCTTGACCCCGTGAACCTGCACGCTCCTCTCCCACCCCTCCTCACCTTCCCCCTGCTTCCACTGGTTGTCCTAGCCGATGGAAATTTTTGTGGACGACGAGACCAAGCTGACACTTCATGGCCTCCAGCAGTACTACGTCAAGCTGAAGGACAACGAGAAGAACAGGAAGCTCTTTGACCTCCTGGATGTGTTGGAGTTTAATCAGGTATCTCCAGAGTTCAGCAGGACACACACAAAAAGTCCCCAAAGTCTAAGTCGATGCAAACCGAGAGTGACTCAAGGAAGAGACACTGATTTTTGCCGCTTTCTAAGAAACATTTACGTAATACAACGCAACCCATTTGAATACTAATTTTGTCTATCTAATAAATGCAAACTACAAGCCAATGGAATGGAAGTAAAATTGTGTGAGGATAAAACCATTTTTGGGGATTTACACTCCTAAACCTAGAAAGTAACGTAATTAAGCAATTTTACAACTCTAACCTTAAATAGTGTATATATACAGGTGCATCTCAAAAATTTTAAAAATAATTAATTTTATATTTATATTTTACTTATTTAAAAAAGTGATTTTCATATTTTATATTCATTACAATGTTAACATTTCAAAAGTTATTTTGTTCTAATTTTGCTTAGGTTTTACAGCTCATAAAAGTCAAAAATATCTCAAAATATTAGAATATTCCCAAAGATCAATAAAAAAACGTTCAAGTAGAAAGGTTCAAGTTATGTAAAGTTATGTTCAAAAGTATGTTCGTTTCTGCACTCAATACTTCATCGGGGCTTCTTTAGCACAAACTCCAGCATCAGTGAGGACTGGCATGGAAGCGATCAGTCTGTGGCTCTGCTGAGGCATTATTGAGCCTTCAGCTTGTCTGTATTGTTGGATCGGCTGTTTCTGTTTCTCTCTTGAAAATATCCCAGAGATTCCATATGAGGTTCAGGTCAGGCATGTTGGCTGGCCAATCGAGCACAAGGCACTGTGGGCAGGTGCTAAAGTCCTGCTGGAAAAGGAAATCTGCATCTCCATAAAGCTTGTCAGCAGATGGAAGAATAAAGTGCTCAAATCTTCTGGTAGTCAAGCAGCTTAGAGTCTGTGCCTCTCCAGTGTTCCTCCAGACTAAGTACTTTGATTTCCAAATGAAATACAAAATTGACTTTTATCTGTAAAGGGGACCATTAGCACTGAGCAACAGTCCAGTTCTTTTCTCCTTAGCCCAGGTAAGATGCTTCTGGTGTTGTTTCTGTTTCAGAAGTGTCTTGGTAGCTCTTTTCCTGAAGACGTCTGAGCGGGTGACTCTTGATGCACTGAATCCAGCTTCAGTCCACTCCTTGTGAAGCTCTCCAAGGTTTCTGAATCAGCTTTGCTTGATAGTATTCTCAAGCTTGCGGTCATCCTTGTTGCTTGTGCACCTTTTCCTACACAATTTCTTCCTTTCAGTTAACTTTTCATCTGCTTTGAAACAGAATTCTGTGAACAGCCACTCCTTTCAGTAATGACCTTTTGTGATCTTCTGGACCATTGCCAAATCAGCAGACTTCCACATTATTGTGGTTTCATAGAACATGAGATACCCAGAATTTATACTGAAAGGATTGTCATTTAATGACACTGTAAATTAAACGTTGTAATGAATCTAGAATATAAGAAAGTTTCATTTTTTTGAAATGTTACCAAATTTTTTTTTTATCTTGTTCATGATATAATTTTTTTTTGAAATGCACCTGTTTAGTGTCCATAAGATTTTTTCAAAATGTTTCTGAAATGATCTTATTCTGGCCAAGGCTGACCAAAACTACAGTAAAATATTAAAATTTTAAATGGCTGATTTCTAATTGAACATATTTGAAAATATTCCTGTGATGCAGAGCTGAATTTTCAGTGTCACATGATTCTTCAGAAATCATCCTAATATGCTGATTTGACTATAATGCTCAAAAGAACGGGATTTTTTGAAATAGAAATCTTTTGCAACATTGTAAATAACTTTACTGTCACGTTTGATCAAGCTAATGCATCCTTTCTGAATAAAAGTTAGCATTTATTTACTATATTTATACTATATCATACAAGATTTTGCAAAGCATTCCAAAATATTGACATAAGCAATGGGAAAAAGTGAATTCAGTTGGAGAATGTTTCCACTTGGTTTAAAGAGGTCATTGGAATTTGATGTTTCATTTTAATGAAGACAGCTGGCCGGTTCAGTGTTACAGCTGTTCAGTATTGCAGGTGGTGATCTTCGTGAAGTCCGTGCAGCGTTGTATTGCTCTGGCTCAGTTGCTGGTGGAGCAGAATTTCCCTGCCATTGCCATTCATAGAGCAATGCCTCAAGACGAAAGGTACAAAACCTTAATGTTACAGTTAAGATTGTAGGTTTTTTTTTTTAGGTGCTCATATCACATTGGAGACTCTTATTATTATCCCAGATTAGCTCGTTATCAGCAGTTCAAGGATTTCCAGAGACGGATCCTGGTGGCCACAAACCTGTTTGGCCGAGGTATGGACATCGAAAGAGTCAACATCGCCTTCAACTACGACATGCCTGAAGATTCAGACACATACCTGCACAGGGTTGGTTTAAGTTATGTGATAATGATTAATATAAAAAAAGCCTATTTATGGTAGGTGAAAGGATCAATCTGAACAGCTTTAACTTTTCACGTTCCTTCAGGTTGCGAGGGCCGGCAGGTTTGGAACGAAAGGTCTGGCCATCACCTTTGTGTCGGATGAGACTGACGCCCGCACTTTGAACGATGTTCAGGACAGGTTTGAGGTGAACATCAGTGAACTTCCAGAGGAGATTGACATCTCTTCATATAGTGAGTGTTAATATTCAGTCTTTAGAGCCGTTTTTTTCTGAGGAACACAAAAAAGATATAACAACAGACCAAATGATAACGGAAATCTAATTTTTGGGCTTTTGTTAATAGAAAATTTCAAAATTGTCCAGATTAAGTCAATGTTTCAAGGAAGTCAGTCAAAACAGTTCTTATGTTATCTGAATTTGTGCACTTGTGTAATTTTCTCTTTGTGTATCTTTCTCTTAGTTGAACAAACACGATAAGACGACAGAACACAAAAGGCAGCAGTTTCTTCGCAGGATGCATGGCATTGTAGCAACTGGTAGCAAAAGAGAGTTTGTCTGTCAGATAGACTGTTAATGGTGTTAGTGAATAAACAGCTCATATCACAGTGTTATCCTATAAAGTAGTGGATTTCCTAATACTTAGTGGTTCAGTTTGATTTTGCTTGTTGACAGTAAAAAATGCATTACTTTCAATGTTAATATTTTCCTCCCAATATGAATAATTTGCTTTTTTTTTTTTTTTGGTTATTTATAACTGGGAGGCATTATTTTGGTTTTCTGTTGTGAGAGGAGGCGTTTTCATCATTGGATTATAATGGACCATACAGTTGATTGCATTGATGTTAAATTGTTTGAAAGTTATTCAATATATTAGCAGTATATGCTAAATGCTTGTTACCAGTGAAGTAGGCATCAACGAAATGTGTTCAGTGTACGTTCAGTTGCCAGACAAATGGCCACTTTGTTTAAACGACTTAATGCTTGTTGAACCAAATAAAATATGTTTGTTTAATTTACATACACACTTGAGCAGTTTTACACGTTTGTTTGTAAGACTTCAGAGTGGTTCGTAAGACTTTTGGGTGGTACCTAAGCAGTCTAAATCCAAACATTACGCTGTGCACTAAAAAACAGTTCAATAGATATCACCAACTGTGCACGAGAGAGTGGAACACAGAAAATTAAGGACCTCTAAGACCTTCAGAAGTGATTTACACTGCAAAGGTGTCACAAAAGTGCTTCTGAAGTGGCATTTATTCAGAGTCTTTAATGCTGCTCTGAGATGGCATGAATGCATTTACACCACTATTTGAATTGTATATCGATACTAGAAGGTGATGTGCATCAGAAAAGGAAACATTTAGTCTAGCTTTTATGCATCTCTACAGTACATTGAATTTTGAGCAGGCTTAAGGCCCATTCACACCAAGAACAACAACTTCAAAAATAACTATTAGCATCCAAACCAGCGGACAAGCACTGCACACTAATCTGCCACTTTAAATTATCAAGCTCATTAGCCTATAGGTGCCAATGTTTTTACCGTTCATCAGTTGGAATAAAAAGTAATTCTAATGACAACGCTTCTCTGTGCCTATTTTTAGAACTCTGTAGTTATTGCCCTTGGTGTGAACAGGTCTTTACAACTACTTTTCAGTGCCAAAAGATTCCTAAAGTTCATAGCGGTCAATTTAATGTGTCTTAATTTATATGTGCAATTCAACACACATTGGAGTTGGGCATCTGTCTACTGAATTCATCGCTGCATCGGGAGTTTCTAGTATAGACAGCTCCCTCTAACAAGTCATAAAAAACATGCTAGATGCATTCTGAACCACTTCATTTCAGCTTCTATTCTTTTCCCTAATGTGATGTGGCAATATGATCAACCAATTAATCAATCGTGCTGGAATGAGATGTTTCAGTATGATTCACTGCTGCCCATTTCCCAGAAAAATGGCTAAAAGAAACAAAATGAATGTCCAATTCATCTAATCAGCAACACACATCCTTTGGCTTTTCGAAAGGTGCTGTTGGTTGTACAAGAACAGGAAAGAACATAGTAAAGTCAACCACAGAGAGCCATGAGACAGGAAGTCAACAGGACACAAGAAGAGTGAGAAAGGAAATCTGGAGCGACAGAGACGTCAAAGGTGTCACATTGGCGCCTGGATCAGTGCTGATGTTGGGGGTTTGGACAAATGATCCCAGGAAGGAAGTCACCAGATAGGATTTCAGCTTCAACAACCAACATGACACAGAAAGAACACATTTACAAACCTCAAAATTAGTGGATTTAAAAGAGAAAATTAAACACTTAGGACCTAAACAAAAAAATTATTCCAAAACGGATGTTTAAATGGACAAAAAAGACAGAAAAAACAGCATATATTGCCAAATATCAAAATAGTCTGTTTTATTCTCAATGTATTAAAGTTATAAACATGTCAGGCAGTGGTTTCACACTTCTTCATACTGCATATGCATTAATATCAGATAATTTCTCTCCCAAACATTTAGATACAGTACATTTATTTAAAATGTTTCCTCTGGCCTACTGAAATCCATTCATTTCATCCGTAAGAACATATAAAGCGATTTTCTATGACCACTGGTTTTGCAACAAACCTACAACATCTTTAAAAAGCAATGTGAGCTCTCCCGGTCCAGGAAGAGCAGTTAAAACAAAATAACAGGTTCAAGTACAGTACTTCAACAGAAATGGCACAAAAGAGATGTTGTCCAGAGTTTTGGTATATCAGTTACACAAGCCTTGAATAATTTCTGGCAACAAGCTTGAACTTCATAGATTCAACGGTGCTACATAAAAGTCAAATGAACGAGTCTGCGCTTTTATATGAATGCATTGATCAAATTAGACAACAATTATACACAATCTTCATTTATAATGATGTCAGGGACTCTGAAAACTTGGCAAAAGGGCTTTTAACACTCAGATTGGTCTTCAATAGCCTGAATCTCACTGGTCAAGAACACTTTTTAAGCAAAAAATGTATTAAAATTAAGCAAATTATATATATTCATTATATGGTAATTCCTGTTATAATTAAAATCACTGAGAATAATGAAAATTACACAAACAAAATGGTCAGATTCCTTACAAAGATAATATAAGGAAGAAATGAGTTTGCAGTAAAACTGTCACACAAAGAATGGTCAGTTTTTCTGCATTTATGCAAATATAATTTCTTCGTTTGAAAATTATCGTGAGATTCACTCAAAAGACACTGTGGTAGGACAAAATATAAAACCTTTTATTTGTCTTTTGGATTGATGTAAAAACAACAGAAAGGTCAGTACGTTCAAATAAGAAAAAAGAAACAATCAGATAATTTTTCTCCATGTCAGAATGAGCGATTCTGCATAGGAGCTGTTTGCAGCGTAACTCTGTTTTCTCTGAGGGAAGATTGTTGCATGATTGCTGCGCAAATACGATGCACCAACTTTTGTGCTGTTCCCAGCATTCCTGGGTGTTCTTCCATAACAAAACAGCAGTTATTTTATACTCACATCTTAGCGTTAACCTTTCCTCAACCTTTCACACCCTGCCTCTGTTTTCTTTGGTTTGAGAGGGCGTTTCTCTCCTCCTGTACTTGTAATAATAGTTGTGAGTTTTCTCTTTCTGGTCTATTGTGGTCCAAAGCTCATCCTCCTCAGCTCCAGCTGGTGTCATATTTAATCCAGCCCTCAGGGGGAGCCAGATAAATTCTTCGTCCACGGGAAATAAAGCTGACTACGCCCCTGTAACCAGCACGGGGAACCCCTGACTTCAAGTCATCCATAATTCCCAAGTTGCGGGCCAGCACTTTAAAGCTGTCTCTGCTGGAGTACTGAACACGAAATGGCCCGGAGCCTTTGAGACTTCCACCATGCTGCAGTTCCTCCACCTTCACCAAGAGGGCGTTATATACTTCCTTTTCAAACGTTTCGTCGTACTTCTCCCTGACCAAGTAGGACAAGTCCAGACTAGTGAAAGGCACAAATTCAGTATTGAGTTTTATGTAGCGCAGATACTGGTCAAAAAATTGACCCAAACTGACGCCTTTCCGGCCGAACGTTATAGTCCTGGAGATCTCAGGACGAATGCATGAGCGGTCCTTCCGCTGCTCTGGGTGCCGCATCCAGTCATCCCAGAATGCCTTGGGCCACTTGGGCTCCAGCTCTGCCCAGACTTCCTTCAAAAGCATCCATCCGAGGCCGGGAAAGAAATCTGTCCGGTAAAGGAGGTCAGCCTTGCCCGGGTCTACCAATCCATCCCGTCCGTTATCGTTCCAGGCAGAAATGCACCACAGAGTCGGATCTGATCGCAAGATGGGGTAGAGTGCACGGAAATACTCAAAAAAATCTGGGGCCACCTACAAGATGAAACAAAAGCGATTTAAAGACATAAAGAAGAACTGAATATTTCTGGACAAAAAAGGCATTTTAGATGTGTTCAAAGATGGTTAGGTGAACATTTGTTAAGCCAGCTGGGTGTTTTATAACAAATGTAGAGAAAAAAATGTGTGTTTGAGCCTTAGGGAATGTCTGTGGTGCTTAACCGTGATGCTCAGTAGATCTTAACCAATGTTACCATCACGGTTAATCCACTGACCGACTAAATGTGCTAAACTCAGGGAGCAAACCTGGATTACAACGGTCAGCAGAATAACAATACACAAAACTGCCACTAAATAACATTATTTTCACAATTACCCTTAAATATCAGCCTCACCAAAGACCAGAGATGGGTAAGAATGGTTACCAACCCAACAATCAACTCTACTAAACAGATTAGATGGACCAAGGGTGTCCAAACTGTAGGGCCAGTGTCCTGCAGCATTTAATGCCACCTTGCTTCAGCACACCTGCCTGGAAGTGTCCAAACTTTCTAGCAAAAGCCTGATTAGCTGGTTCAGATGTGTTTAATTGGGATTAGCATTAAACTCTACAGGACAGTGACCCTCCAGGAGCAGGATTGGACAGCCCTGAGATAATGAGTTTAAAATTATTCAAAATGCCCAGAGACGTCCAATACTGTTCCTGGAGATCTACGTACTTGCAGACTTCAGTTCCAGGCATGCTGCAACCCAGATGTCTGTAATTATCAAATGCTACTTAAGAGATTAATTAAATGTTTGATCAGGGTGGGAGCTGAACTTTGCAGAACAGTAACCAACCAGGAGCAGGATTGGACACCCCTGCTCTAAGTCTAAGATCTAGAAAGTTTTAGAGCAGGGGTGTCCAATCCTGCTCCTGGTTGGTTACTGTTCTGCAGAGTTCAGCTCCAACCCCATGGAAACAAACCTGAGTCAGCTAATCAAGGATTACTAGGCATACTAGAAATTTCCAGGCAAGTTAGAGCTAAACTCTGAAAGGCAGTGGCCTTCCAGGACCGAGTTGTGACACACCTGTTTTGCAGCTTATTATTATTTATATATTTATTTTAAAGTGGTGCTTTCAAAGCTGTGATATTTAGTGTCAAACTATAACATTTTCAAGCTTTTCCTGTAAGGATTAAATTCATGGAAGAAGAAAAAAAATCTAGTATATGGGTAGTTGACAAAAATTTGACTGTATCCTATGGTGTGACATAGCATTAAATATAGCGAGAGTTTTATCTTCAATGTTAGAAGGTTTTTTTTTTGTTTTTACATTGTTGTCACACCATACACAGCCTCAGCCTCTCCTGAAACAACGTTTGTCTTCTTGCTGTGAGAAACAGCCACATCCCGAGGATCAAAAACAACATGCACTCGATTTCCTCCATTGTCCTGTGTGTGTCGCGTAGAAGATTACGTCACGGCAGTTTCCTGCAGCGTCGCTATGACAACCAGGTACTATTGTGGCGGTACAGGTACAACTTTTACACAGTGGAAAACCAAACAGAGCCGAGTCGAGTCGAGCCAAGGCGAGCTGGTACTGT
>JAUMHE010000072.1:4940140-4958449 GCA_032359235.1 Enteromius mattozi
TATAACAAAGTATTGAGATGAAATTTTGTTATTGACCAAATACTTATTTTCCACCATAATTTGCAAATAAATTATTTTAAAATCCTACAATGCGATTTTCTGGATTTTTTTTTTTCCTCATTTTGTCTCCCATAGTTGAGGTATACCTATGATGAAAATTACAGGCCTGTGGGAGAACTTGCACAATTGGTGGCTGACTAAATACTTTTTTGCCCCACTGTATGTTAACAGAAAGAAAACTGCACTCATCAAAGATCTCATGGGGTTTATATGTATTGTGACGAGCGTCACAGTATATATTTCATTATATCAGCCATTGACAACCTTGATGTCAATGGCGGCTATTGAAAAACCTGTTAAAATTTAAAGCACAGTCACAGCCAAATGAGTCAAACTTGTAATTCAAAACAGTTATGCTTTGTAAAGGTGTATGCAAGCCTTGCATAACAGGAATCGTAAATGCTAATTTCTGAGCGAGATTCCTAAAATACCTGCTTTTTGTTCTCCAGACCAGACCCTCTTCTTCAGATCAGCACAGTTCTAGATGAGCTGGGCAAAGCCTCCTCTAAGGTGATAATGACTGTCTTTTGTCTCTTTGAGCTTGCAGATGTCATTCACTATCAGTTCGAGTCTGTCATTATGTTGTGTGTGTGTGTGTGTGTGTATCTCCTCAGGCCCAGCAGCTGCCTGCTCCTATAACCAGTGCTGCAAAGCTCCAGGCCAACAGACACCATCTCTACCTCCTGAAAGATGGAGAACAGAACGGGTTCTCTCGCTTTCTCTATCCCTCCCCCAGTCTATGCTTCAGATTTAATCTATTTACATGTCAATACAGCTGACCTCTCTCCTTCCTGTTTTTCCATTTCCATTATATATAAACACATTCGATTCTGCTGTTAATAACAATATTTGACTCCCTCTTCCTGTTTTTTGCTTTACCAGTGGGAGGGGGGTTGTTGTTGGATTTCTGAAGGTTGGCTACAAGAAGCTGTTTTTACTTGTAAGTGTTTGCTCATTATTTAGTTGGTAATGAAATCTTTGCACACTTAATATATTAGTGATTTACAGTATGTTGTAATTGCATTCAGGACCAACGGGGGGCGCATTTGGAAACCGAGCCTTTATGTGTGCTGGATTTCTACGTGACAGAGACGCTGCAGAGACATGGCTATGGGCTCGAGCTCTTTGACTTCATGCTGAAAGTGAGTGTCTGTCGGCAGCCTGATGTAGTTTGCAGGAAAATCCTGTCATTTATTTACCCTCATTTTAGTCCAAACCATGTGATTAAAAGGAGATGAAATTGTAATGTTTCAAAGAATGTTAATGCTGCTCCTTTCTATACAACTAAAGCATACAAGGACATGGTCAATATATATTGTTCACTTTATTCCAAGTCTGAAGGACAAACTAAAATGTAATTCTTTATTCTAACTTGCAAGTGCACGTATACAGACTTGCCCCATAAAGACCAGGTTTGATGTTAACAGTGCAAATAAACAACTTAAACTACAGTTTTAACTTAAAAATGGAGCATTCAGCAAAGCTGAAATGCATAAAAACCAATGTTGTATGGCAAGGTTGAATTTGCAGAAGTGAAAAGAAACAATAGTAAATAAAGGTTTCTGTTGAATAACTTGAATTTATTTTGGCCTATTTTTCAGACAAAGCTGTCATACATTGTATGGACTATGCTGTTTTTTTAAAGTTTTTGAAGCTTGTGTTAAAAAGAGCAGCATGAACGTTTTTACAAATATCTATTTTTATGTTCTTCTGAGAAAAATTAAAAGTAATTCAGGTTGGAAACAACATAAGAGTGAGTAAACTATGACAGAATTTTCATCTTTGTCATGTAGAAACGTATAAAGTCTAATGTGGTACTAAACAGTCCTGTTTGTATTTTTTGTGACTCTTGTTTTCCTGTTCTGATTATATTCTCTGATTGAGCAGCACAAACGGGTGGAGCCTGAACAGATGGCGTACGATAGACCTTCTCCTAAATTCCTGTCATTTCTAGAAAAGCACTATGATCTCAAGAACAGCGTGCCTCAGGTATGATGCACTTTTTAAAATGAAAGCACTGCATGTTTCGACACAATCACGGCCAATCAGAGCATGTTTTGACATTATGTGGAGTTAGATTTTAGACCATTGAGGTTTTAATTCCTGGACAGATAATTGTGTCACACCGGTTCACAATGTTACTCTTCTCAGAAATCCAAACTGTAATCCAGTTTGTAAGTGAAACAAGCCAGACCACGACTTTATCAGATACCATAATAGCATGCTATGCATTGGATGTAAATCCTAATATGGGTTATTTGTACACAATGCAGACTTTATACAACAGTGTTTTCCTCTAGAAACTAGGTGTGTATATTACCGTTGCAAAACGTGATTTGTAATTCATTAATTTCTTGTCCTGTCACACTTGTTCTTCTCAGGTGAATAACTTTGTGGTGTTCAGTGGCTTCTTCCAGAGTAGATCAGGTAATGCCTGACTGCATCACTGTTCTTCTGTGTTCTTATGTGGGTTTGGAATGTTGTTCTGGATCTGTGCCAGTGTTCAATGCCTTATTCTCTCAGGACAACATTCTCCTCATTATAGTACGTGAGAGGCAGGACTCTTTTTATTCTTCTTTTCATCCTCAAATTTTGCAATTAAATCAGCTCGAAACTCTTCAGATACAGTCGTGCCATGTTATTGTTATTTAATAAACATTCAAAATCATTTTCATTAATTGAAATAAAATCCAAATATAAGATGAAAAACCTAAAATGAAATGTAAAAAAATAAATAAAAGAAAATAAATGAAATGTTAATTAATAATAAAAGAATAAATCATGAAATAGTTTATAAAACTAATAAAAAGAATGAACTAAATTATACAAATTTAAGCTAAAATATTAATTAGGTTATAAGAGTATAATAATACTAAAAAGTAAATATTCCCTTGATACTGGTGATAAACACTGTAGTTGTACAACTAGTCTAAGTCTCTGTGTAAAACTGCAACTGTCAAAAACCTATCATAGCATAGATAATATTATTTTTCTTTCATCTAGATAGCTTTGGTTTGAGATAAAAGAAAAAAACAACAACATTTGTTTGCTTTTTTTTTTTTTTTTCTCCAAAAAGTTGATAAGGATCACAAGTGCACTTGCATAACTCAGGGTTAGGCTATCTTTCATACTGTTAAACTTGTTTGTCATGATCCAAATATAGTTACTGTACCAGCCAGCTGGTGAGGAACTTAACTTAATAAAAATTTAATGCAGCAAAAAAAGTCCAGAACCTTAAAGCTTCTCTAAAACTTTAACAATATTAATTTGCTGCCTTGCTAGACAATAACATTTAGTAGATTCCACAAGTAATTGAAGATAAGCCTGTCTTTGTTGTGCTTGTCCATAGTGGTCACAGCTGTCTCTTTTGGTTCTTTTATTGCTTCATATTTTTAGTGCTTCTATATTTAAACCAAGTGTATATCCTGATCTAAACGGTCCAACCATATTATTTTTGTATTATAATCAGCAAAAACATTTACATGGCATACATATGGAAATACAATAATTCTATGTAATACATATTTATGACTCACCAAGCCCAGATCTGGGCTGTTTATAGTTGGTAGCTGCCCTAGACTGAGTTTAACATGCAAACACCTATTGTTCAAGTGCTTTTGTCTCATGCAATCCACCCAGGAACACCTCTCTTGACGGATCAGGGGATGTACGGATTTTTGTAAGGACATTGAATATCTATTGTTCCCCTTCCCTACCCCAGTCACCCAGCTTCCACCTTACTTATCACTCCTTTATTGTACATTCATGGTTTAGGAGAGAAAGTCCACTCACTATAGACTGTTCCTTTGCACTTATAACCTCTGCCCACATCAATCAGTCCCAACAACTCACTTACAAACTCACTTCCTTATAAGATCCCTTGCTGTTCCCCTTTGAAATCCAATTATAGATAAGTGCTATATGTTTTCCCCTAAGTGCATTGTAATGATAATCGATATATGCATTATTCCCGTGGATATCTATGGATATGAATATGTGTGAAGAGAGCTGTTGAACTGCTTACTTGCTACAGACTTGTTCTCAATTGTACCAGTTGTTTCTTTTGGCTCTTTCTGACTATTACAGCGGTCCAATTGAGAAAAGCTCCCCCAAAAAAGCCAGAGGGAGAGATCAAACCGTATTCACTAATGGAACGAGAAGGTGGGTTACTCATAGTCTCTGTGTCATATATTTAACCAGTTGGCACAACAAAGACGCTACTAGCTGACATTTACACCAACTAGCATAATACTGACATCACCCAGCCTCTGTAATAAATAGTTTCAGCTGGAAACAGGCCTCCCATTATTCATTAAATGTCTTGATTTGGTCCATCAGTTACTTTATAGCTCTTGGGAAAGAGTTTTTTTTTTTCAGTGATCACAGGCATTTTGCAAGGAACAAATACTCTCAGTCCTAGTTTAGACGTATTAGAGTTGTAATCTGGGGGACTGTGAGTATCTAAATTCATGTAGCAGTTTTATCAACAAGTATACAGGTGTCAAGGTGGAACAAAAAAATCTGTTCTTATTCAAAGCCAGTGTTATTTTTTAAAATACAGGAATGGAATAAGACCGTGGAAGCAGACAAAATGTCCAAATTATGCTCTACTTTTAAGTATTCACTATTAAATCGACAATGTGAAATGGACTTCATAAGAGTAGTCTAGCCTAATACTAAACATTCTTATGAGCCAGGTCTTTTTAGGGATTCAAAAGAATATAGGTGTAGTTTAAATTTTTAAAAAATGATTCTAAGCAAGCAAACAAGTAAAAAAGCCAAAAGTAAGCTAGTGTAATCTGATTCCTTAATGAATGACTCTTATCAGTCAGTTCTTTCTAGTGATTCAAATACAGTACAACCAATGCAGCTTGATTGTCAAATGATTCTGAGTCATTTTTATTGAATTAAAAACACAACATATCTAGTGTAATCTTACTCTTGAATGAATAACTCTAGTTACATTTAGCACATCCAACACGATCAGTATAGTCTAAAACCTCTTTTTCGAGAATCAAAATCAGTGTAGTCGGATTGTTGAACAAATTATTCTAATAACATACAATGTACCCAGTGTAGTCCAATTGAACATATGACTCGTATGCATCAGATGTGAATCAAAAACATACATACATAATTCCTGAACAAATGACTCTAATCAAACAGTTCTTTTTAGTGAATCAAAAACATACAGCACAACCAGTGTAGTCTGATTCCTGAATGACTCTAATCAAAGAGTTCTTTATAGTGAATCAAAACATACAGCTCAAACAGTGAAGTCTGATTCCTGAATGAATGACTGTAACAAGCCATTAATATATAGTGAGGCAATGAAATTGCATTTTACTTCTTCATATATATCTTCCTTAAAATCACTAAAAGAATCCCAAATAGCTGTTAAGGAATCAGTAAGAGGAGTCACTTGGTCTCTTCCGCAGTGGTTCGGGAGGAGCAGAGGGCTCTCCCCTGGCCTTTCGTTCGCCCCGCGGGTCCCCCCCACTCTCCCCCTCTGCTTCCGTCATCTCCGCAGTCCCGTTCGCTCAGTGTGGGATCCTCCCCCAGCCGGGCCCCGCTCCGCCCCGCCGTGGCCCCCGGGATCCCCTCCTCCCAGCTCAACGACAGCTGCAGGGCCAAGCGCACCAGGTACATCTCAACCACACCTCACGGCCAGTTACAGCATACTTGAGTCTAAATCCAGCACTTTGCTTGCAAATATTTACATTGCATCCTCTTGGCTTTTTCCATCTGGGGCTTATTTTGGCGGCTGAGAGCATTCGCTCTGTGGGAATGAAAGTGAAGAGACACTAAGGTCGTTCATGTTCACTATGAGCCACTTCCTGTGTTAGATAAGTGCATGGTCGAGTTGGCGGCAAGAATGTGAATTCAGCTCATTAATGCATCGTTAGTGTATCACTGTGTACCGCATAAAGGTCAGATACGCGGCCTGTTTATTCTTCTAACACGTAAGCGGCCTTGACCACTTTTTTGTGGAGAAGCGCTAAACATTTCTCCTCCTCTCCTCTCTCTTTCTTCTTCTCCTCCTTTCATCTCTGATTATGACATGCTCGTTTTATGCATTGACTTCCCCAATTATGACACGCTCATTTTGTTGTCGAACCCTTCACTTTCTTCGACTTTTGTTTGTTTTTAACCACATGCTTTTCTATCTTTTTCTCATTCTCTCGTTCCACGCTAGCTCTCTAAATAGATCTAGGCTCAGCTTTCATTGACCCTCAGTCTTTAACGTCATTGTCTTTAACTTCTTAGCTAGTTCAAATTAAAGTAGTTCACCCAGAATTGAAAATTTGCCAAAGGTTTACTCCGCCTCAGGTCATCCAAGATGTAGATGAGTTTGTTTCTTCATGGGAACAGATTTGGAGAATTACATCATTTGATCACCAATGGATCCTCTGGAGTGAATGGGTGTGAATAGTCTATTCTGAAGTGAATAGTCAAAAGTATATTTCAAGTAGAATCTGAGTGATGAAGGAAATGTAAAAAAATGTACAATTGTAAATTACAGTTTCAAAATATCCACGTTTTAACAGCAGTTTGGACTCTCATTCTGACGGCACCCATTCACTGCAGAGGGTCCACTGGTGAGCAAGTGATGTAAAGCTACAGTTCTCCAAATCTGTTCCAATAAAGAAACAAAAACTGTCTTAGATGGTCTAAGGGGGAAGATTTTTCAGCAAATATTCATTGCAATTGAACTTTTCTTTTGAAAAGATGGTTCATCTAAACATCAAAACTGATGTCATTCTTTACTTAGATTGTTGTTTATTCTTTCTGTGGAACTCGAAAGAAGAATTCTGTAGAAAGAGTCGTGTTTGACAGATAAAATAACAGCCTATGAGTGTAAAATAACAGCTTGACGATAAAGTTATGACAGAATTTTTATTGTTTGACTGAACTAAACCTTTATGATTTTCCTTTCTGGCTTGTGAGAGTATGAACGATCCTATTTCTGGTAAAAAGATTTGATAATACACATTTGTAATTAAATTGGAATCTCTTTTGGTCTTTTCCGTACCTTTTCCAATAAGAGTGTTTTAGTAGATAGAGTTTTTACAGGTCAGTTTACTATAGTGTTGACCCTCAACTGTCAAACATCCTCTGTCCTGAGCAGCAAGTAATAAAAGTTACAGTTGAAAAAAATTCTAAGTATTCTTAATCACTTCTCAATGAATTAATTTGTCGTATTGTAACAGACTGTAAAGGAAATAATGTGTTCTGTATTAGAGTTTATTGTCAGGTGCACCAAAGGTTTTGGTCCAGATTTTTAATCTCAAGAAAAATACAGAAATATGAGAAATTCACACAAACTGTAAAAAAAAACAAAAAAAACTAAACATTTTTGTTAAATGACATTTTCATTCTTTTTTTAAATTCTTTGATGAATATAAAGTTTAAAAATCAGTATTTATTTGAAATAGAATATTTGGTAACTCTACAAGTTTGCTTCCACTTTTAATCAACATTTTTCCTTGTTGAACAGATGGCTTTATATCTATAAAAAATATTGCTGAAAATGAAATGAACACTAGTGTTGTCCTTAAAAAGGACAAAATATATCATAAATATCTAATAAAGAGTGTAGAATAATATATTTCCCAGCAAAAAGCAAAGAGCATTTTGCAAAAATAGAAGTATGTATGGTTTAAAATTCTGAAACGATAGATCTCATGTAAAACATAAAAAAGTAACTGCTTACTTTCTGGTTGTCAGACATTATACTGTAGAGAAGATGATGAACTAGAAACCTGTCTGAACTACATGCCTCCACTAAAATACCAGTTATATCAGTTTAAAGGTTAAAATACAAAATGGCTCAGAATAAAAGGTTCCGAGAAAAGCTTGTGGTTCAAGTTTCCTCTTGCTTTGATATTTTAAGACCTAAAATATCAGCCACTACATCTGACTGCAATTCTAATGTCCAAAAGAAAACCAGACATTAAGTTGCAACATTAGACCACATTAGTCTTTTCTTGAGATTAAAAAACCACCGTCACGTTACACAATCATTGCCTGTGTCCTCTTTCACTGGAATTTGTTTTCATACAATGTTGAGTTTTGAATTTGAGTTTGAGGTTATGTTTAATTCCGTTTTTATTTGTGCCTTTTTTCCGTCACGTTTACTTTTTTTATCGTTCATTTTCTTTCATTTTTTCATTTTTCTTTTCTCCTTTTCCCCCTCCCCTCCCTTCTCCTCGGCCCTCCGTCCCATACTTCTATCGCTGTTGTTTGTCCATTTCCTCATATCCTGTAGCCACCAGGGTCTGGTTGCCAGGAGCAACCTCTACAGTCGCCATATCAACAGCCAAGACCTCGGGCAATTATTGGCAGAACAGCAGAACCCCTTGAAGCTTCCAGGTAATGCACCGTTTGAACCGCAATCAACCATTTACCTTAGTGCGATGCGAAGCGGTACGATGGTCCACAGGAAACCACGTTAGTAAACCATTAGTAGCTGTCATGTGTGCTTCCTCAGGGCTGACAGCAGAGCTCAGTGAGAGAGTGTGTGACACAGGGGCAAATGCAGATGCAGTGGGACACAAACACACTTCAGAAAGGTCGGGCTTTTCTCACATACCTTTGTGAGAGTCACTTTCTTCTGGTGCTGCTTGCTGCCTTATTTACATGTGAATTGGTAGCGAATACTGAAGAAAACACCAGGGATTAAGAGTGAGGTAATGACTAGGCCTCCACAGAATCCACGCCTACTGAATTCTGCAGAAATAGCTGGCGATTGCTGCTAAATTGTTTGCTAATGAGGTTTGCTGCACCAAGCATCACTTTTATTATAGCTCGTGAGGGTTAGGATTTGAGCAGGCCATTATCCCAGAGCATGAATAATTCGCCTAATGCTGTCATGCTTGCTAATGTTTTTTTGGAGGACAAAAAGTCACTGACCAAGTTTTGTAAAAAAAAAAAAGAAGTGCATTTAATTGAATTGAGTACATGCTTGTTGTGTACTTCAGGTCTAAAAGTATAAATTAATGTAATTATATTTGATAATATTAATTAAATAAAAGGACACTTAAATGCATGTAAAGTACATCAAAAAGTACACATACTTTAAAAGTAAAACTTAAGTGCTTTTTTATGTTTTATATGATGCATTTTGTTGTCATGCTTAAAAAAAAAAAGACTTAAAAAACACTTATTTTAAAGTTGACTAACTTACCAAAGCATATGTAGTACTTTATAATTGTATCTTTTTTTCATTTTAACTTTAGTTTGATCATCAATATTACATTTAAGGTTAATATGTTTTAAATGTACTAAATTGCAATATTATTACAAATATGTAATTACAAAAGTTTCTGTAGAAATGATATTAAAGTATATTTTAGTTAACAATAAATGCTGAGCAGTATTTGTACCATATTTCAAAGACAATAAAAATAATTATGAAAGTAGTTATAGAGATACTTAAAAAGTACTGAATATTGTATCAAAAATACACTCAAGTTCACATAATTGCATTTATTATAATTTATGAAATGTAAACTATAATGAATTTTCATATAATTGCACTTAATATGCGGTCAAGTGTTGAAGAATAATACATTAAGTTTGCACTTGAGTATATTTCTTTAAAGTATATTATGTTTATTTTAAAGGAATAGTTCACCCAAAAATGAAAATTACGGCATATTTTACTCCCCTCCTAGGTGTATATGACTTTCTTCTTTCAGACGAACATAGTTGTTTTTTTTTAAAGATTATCCTGGCTCTTCCAAGCTTGGTAATGCTTGTGGATAGTGGCCATTATTTTGAAGCTTCTTAAATTGTATATCCGTTGCGATACTAAACTATACGCCTTCGGGGGGTTATCACATGTCTTCTGAAGCAGATCGATGGGTTTTTGTAGGCAAAAATATTTGTAGTTTTCAAATTATAAAGTAAATAACTGACTTCCGGGGTTTTTTACGCGAGAGTGCTGAGTTCCGGCTTCTTGGCTGACCTATGACTCATATGACGTCTTTTAAGTGCACTTCTTTTCACAAGGGAAAACAGTTATGTGAACATTGATTTTTTTTTTTTTTTAAGCTTTCGTTTATTTATTATTTGCATATTTTTAAGTTTGCCAAATGAAAAAAAAAAAAGTAAAAATCTGGCTTATTCAACATTTTGTTTAATATGATAATACTTTCAGCTGCAGCTAAGAATCCAGTACTCTCAGATCAGTTTATTATATGCAAACCATTTTGTATTTTTATTTTATATTTTGTGCAAAAAAACAAACAAAAAAAAAACACACACAAGAGTGTACATGTTCTGTGTGGGCCTAGTTATGACTCAAAACAGAAAATACAGTATGTGCATGTTTCTACTCTATAATTTCCTTCTATTTGTTCTGATACAAGTTTGATTTCACTTGACTCCTCTTCTCAGCCTTGGCCTTTTACTTTATGCCCTTAAAATCATCTGCTTAATTTTTGCTTTTTCCTCTCCATCTTTTATTGTTTTTTTATCTTCTTTTCCAGACCGCATCTTCAAGGACAGGTTGTATCTCTTCCGACAATTGCTGGCGCCAAGAAAGATCATGTTCAGGAGCAGACCTCCATCACAACCCTGGAAACACTGCAGAACAAAGCGTCACAGAACAGAGCAGAGGACTGGAGGAAAGGTGGAGCGGCTGAGATGGAGAGGGGCGGAGGAAGAGGAGGATGGTCCTGGACGGTTGGGGAGAGCCGCTGTACGGCCCAGTGGGTCCGACAGAAACAAGAGTACCGCAGCACGCGGCCCTGGTGATGGAAGATAGTAAAGGGTTAGTTCACACAAAAATAAAAAATCTGTCATTAATTACTCACCTTCATGTCGTTCCAAACTCGTAAGACCTTGTTCATCTTCAGAACTCAAATAAAGATATTTTTGGTGAATCCGAGAGATTTCTGACCCTACATAGACAGCAACACAGCTGACACGGTGAAGGCCCAGAAAAGTAGTAAGGACATTGTTAAAATAGCTCATACGACATCAGTGCTTTAACCTTAATGTTACGAAGCCACAAGAATACTTTTTATGTAGAAAGTAAACAAAAATAACACATTTTCTGACATTGAACAAGGATGAACTGCGCTTTGTTTATAAGCAGAAGAATGCGTGAATGCACAACGAAGACTGACAACGAAGAGAATTGTTGAATAAAGTCATTATTTTTGTTTTCTTTGTGCACAAAAAGTATTCTCGTAGCATCATAACATTTAAGGTTGGACCACTGATGTCACATGGATTATTTTAATGATGTCATTACTACCTTTCTGGGCCTTAAAAGTGTCAGTTGGGTTGCTGTCTATGGAGGGAAAGAAAGCACTCTGATTTAATCAAAAACATTTTAAATTGCGTTCTGAAGACGAACAAAGGTCTTATGGGACATGAGCGTGAGTAATTAATGACACAATTTTCATTTTTGGTTGAACTGTCCCTTTAAGAACAGAAAAGGACATTGCAAAGAAGTGAGAATAATGAGGGGGAAAAAAGATTTTTATCATTTTTTATTAAACCACAAAAGTGAAAAAAACTTTTATTGAAAATAACATCAGCAGCTATTTGTAACTTTTTTTTTTTTTTTATCAGTCCTATTTTTAAACATTTCAGCTATTTATTTTATGGCTTGTGCTTTTATAATCACAATTTTATAATCTTATATTTTATCATGTTTTTCACAAATGGGTCTATGCAAAAGTTTTTTTTTTGTGGAAATTAAATTAAATGGTTGAACATTTGTTCTCTTCGATTCATTTTCATCACTGCTCTCAAACAAACATAAATACTCTGACAGTCATCTGATGCTCATTCTTGTACACTGATCACATAATTACATCATTCCCTTAAGGAAATCATTTATATTATACTCAAACAGATTTAAGCCTTGGAGAACATTTGACCAAGGACATTAGTGCATGCGGTTCATAGTAGCATGTCTACAGTAATAATACATGTACAATCTTCAGTGTGTCAGTCACAGCAGACATAAAGAGCCACTAAAATACATACAGCACATCACAGCCCTTCATTCTGTAGCTGAAAAATTTCGCTATGTGCATTCATCTGAAGTATACATTTTAAAAATGTTCCCTTTCAGATGATTAAGTGGACATGTTTGTGATGTTCTTCAGGTGTTTGTGCACAATAATAAGAATACAGTGTTCTTCAGATCATTTTCTTTTTAACCGATGTTGGAAATGTACGTGTGCTTATGGGATGGTATTAGTGCTGGTATCAGCAGTTCCCTGCTTGGTGTCGGCATTTTAAACCTGTCAACTTGTGACATTTCCCAGCAGCACGCTCTTAAGTGTCCCTTAAGTATGTGTAACATTTATTGAATTCAACAGTTAACTAAAAAACCTTTTATATAACAGCAGTTCATATTATTTAAATTTCTTTAGTCAAATCTTCTTCAAACGAATGACGTGTACAGCTTTAATATGCAATCTGTGATCATAAAATCACAATATGCTAATACACATTTTAAACACAAACCACCTGTCGGGCCTTCGAGGATGTTTTCAACTTTTTATTTAAAGTAATTATGTTCATGTGGCTTATTTAGATAGAAGTCTATTTGAATATTGTCTTGTTGAGAGCTGGAGATTTTGTTTGAATATCTATTTAACTATATTATATAATTATTTACAGGAAAGGCAGGAATGAGTCATTAGTGCTGCTTCTTTGTAATACAGTCTAAGAATGGTCTGACCCTGATGCTCCAGCCTTTCACTGAACAGCCCTTTCTTGCCAGACGTGTTTTCCCTTTGTTGCCTGTCAACATGCCATTTAGTCCAGTGACAACATTTCAATCTAGCAACCAAAAATCAAAGTTGTAAAATGTTCAGAGCACTTCTTTTCTCATTGCTTGACCATTTAGACGCTATGCATTCAAGTTCAAGACAATTGCCTCATCTCTGCTCGTCTGCTTCCCTTTTTATTTCACTAAAACTTCAGTAGTAACGATGATTTTTTTTTCATCAGAGACACATTTACCGTCTCCACTGTCCTGGCATGATGTCCGTTCATTGTTAATGATGGCCGCTCTTGTTTTAATATGAATCCCTCAGTAGTGTGAGGTAGATCTCTGACTGGAGGAAACGGGGGTAACAGTCCATTTCCAGGAGGCAGTAGATGCGCCTTTGGGCATGTGAGAGGGAAGTGTGCGAGGGGGCTTTGAGGAGCTCGCTGGTCAGTTCTCTCGTCTTACTGTCCAGGTTCACCTAAAAGTGATGGAAAGACATTCATAGTTCACAAATATTCACACAAGAATGATATACTGAAGGACATTTAAAATGATCTTGGCTTTTTAGTGACATTTTTTGTCTTCTAAAGCTGTATGATACATTTGTGTGTGAGAGAAAAAAAAAAAAAAAATTATGACATAAAAAAAGTGCTCCTATGATCATAGATTTGTGTGAGGAATTTACTTTACTTTTATAATAGGACTATCAACCTCCAAAAAGTAAAATAAAAATAAAATTAAAAACTAAAATTCATTTTTTTTTAATTAAACAAAAATATTCTATATGTTTTTTTAAGTCTTCTTCTTTTTAATTTTTTTTTTTAAGGAAAGGAATGGAATTTATTTTGCTTTGATAAATAGTCACTTGGGACTATTATGCTCTAAAAATGACCAAAAATGTATTTTCAAAGAAATGTTAACTTTTCTTAAATCATATGTTAGATTTGTGAGGAAATCTCTAAGATGTCTGTGGAATTACTGAAATTTGTAAAAATAATAAAGTTGTCGAATAGACTATTGCTATGGTACACTTATATGTTCAGCCCCAGTCCCCATTTATTGTCATTCTATGACAAATAGCAGCTTGGACATTTTGGAGGTGATATTTCTAATGCAGTAAAAAAATGTGGATATATCTACCTCTCTAGGAGCACCGGGCTGGATGTAAGTCTCAGCAATCATTTTGGCCCGTCTCTGCAGGCTGAATTTGTTGGATGAATATTTGTACTGCTCACAGGCCGTGTAGAATTGCAGGTTTTCTTCACTGAACTCGGATCGAAGGAACGCCTCAAAGACCGTGACGCCCACTGAAGAGAAGACAGGTGAGAAGAGGAAGAACCGAAATGAACTTTGGGGGGAAAAAACAGCTATTTCTGTTTACAAATCGGGGGTAGAGACTCAGATGACACGTTCAGCCACACACCTACACACATCACATAACACTTTGGACAGGGATATCATGAGGGTTTATCTCACACCACAGACCTTCCTTTCCTCTGATTTTCTCAAAACCCTTAAAGTGCATGTTCCAACACTCTGAAGTGAGAAAATAGAAGTTGGACGGGGACAGGGCTCTGGAGTTACAACATACTGCTGTTCCCACATTTCATCCAGTCCAGACACCAAAACACACCCAGCACACACTTCACAAAATCATTTAAAACAAGACAATAAAGGCTGTGTGTAACTCACACGGAAAAGTAAAGGAAATGAAAGAATAAATAAATAAATCTGGAAATAAATACATGTTGGAATAAATGAATATGAAAACAAACAGATAGATAAATAAATAATTTGAAAATATAATAAAATAAAAAAAGGAAGTGTATAAAATAAATACAGAAAATGTAACAAAAATAATTATATTACAAATAAGTTACATATGTTTTGTTATGTTTTTTCCTTTAATTATTTTCCTATTATTACATTCATTCATTCATCTATCTACTTATATATTTATTTATCTGTTCATTTATTTATGAGTTTAGTCAACCATAAGCTTGACCCTATGCACTGGCATAAACAAATATGGCACACAAGTAACTTCAATTTAATATGTATAAGTAAAATAAAATATGGTATTTTAAAATAATGCAGAAGTAAGCTTATAGCTACTGATAAATATATTTTCCTTAAAATTCAGAATTGATTTCATTTTTTTTTATATTATAATGGTTAAATGGTTGAGCCAATCACAGCAACACTATATACAAAAATATAATGAGATTATTTATTTATATCTCATCATACTGTAGAAACAGACCAAAGGATGTTACTCACTGGATGTTAGAAATGTTGCTTTCAGAAATGTTGTAATATGGAAAATAATGTAATATCAATTTAATATACTGAATCTTTTGGCTTTGGTAAATATGGATTTGGTAAAAAAAAGTAAATGAAAAGTATGATACAATATAATTAAAATTATTGTAATTTAAGAGGTATCACAGCCTTAACATTTTCAAAGCTAAAAAAAAATTATTAAAAAATATTAGATGTTAAATGATTAATTGCGATCCATAATTTTTTTTTTTTGTACATAACATATGTATGTGTATTGTGTTTATTTATTACATATATTTAAATACACACACATGCTGTATATATTTATATACATATATTATATTATTATATTTTATATTAAATACAATATACAATATACAATAATAGAGATGTAAATGATGAGATCCTGTTAATCATTAAGTCCTCTTAATAAAAAAAAAAGAGAATCACTGGAACCTTGACGTCAGGTATGAAGCATAGCCATATCCACTATTAGTCCACTGTTTACACATCACAAGCTGCACTAATAATAAAAGCTTCAAGTTTCTCAGAACTTGTTATGAGACATGCATTTCATTTACACATTCAAGGTCAGCAATAGTGCTTTCTACGGCTTATTGGTGCTTATTTATCACTGCTCCCAACCATATTCAGTAGGTATTAAACTTCAACACTACGAACTCCAATTATACCATAATTCATGCAGTTTGTTGCTACTACTTTTCTAAGAAATCCAACTAAACTTCACTGAAAGGACTGGAATCCTATCTAGAGACCTTGTGCTTGGACTCTTTTAACCCTGACAGCCACTCACGAAAGCCTGGCATCATGCCACAAACAAGCTCCACTCTCATTTCCTTCTGAAAATGTAAAACTCTGTGCAGTTACACATCTGCGCTCTTAACCTCTGGGGGGAAAGCTCATTATACTGTTATCTAGTTTCTTCATATCGTTTCATGTTGTTTGGGAATTCTCTGGAAACTCATGCCTGAAGCTACACATTAAAAGCGGTTCCTCAATGTTAAGAGGAAGCAGTTTCAAGGGTGTTTCAATGATGTAATAAATGGGTTTCATAACTGAACCACAGAATTATACTGAACACAAACCAACCTGACCTATACAATACTGTTCATAAGTCGATTTATTGTACTTGTGAATACAATATTAAAATCAGTTATTTATAGCAATTAAAAGCTGATTTTTTAAGCATCATTACTCCAGTCTTCAGTGTCACTTGATCCATCAGCGGTCTTTTTAATATGTGGACTTGTTGCTCAAAAAACATTTCTAATTATTATTAATGTAAAAAATTGTGTTGTCAAACAACTTATCGCATCCAAAATAAAGGTTTTTGTTTATGTAATATATATATATATATATATATATATATATATATGTGTGTGTGTGTGTGTGTACTGTGTATATTTATTATTTATATATAAATACACACACATTCAGTATATATTTTGAAAATATATCACATGTGTTTGCATTCATATATTTATATAATTTATATAAATATATATAATATACAAACATAATGTATTTTTCTTAAGTATTCTTTGAGAAATTGAAAGTTCAAAAGAACAGCCTTTATTTTTTTAACATTATAAATCTTGTTAAATGTAATGCTTCATTAAAAGTATTCATTTTTTGAATGGTAGTGTTTATAATAATGTTACCAGTATTGATACTAGGCAGGATATGATGCTCTCTGCATGTATAATTTTTATTAAAACAACATTTCAAGCATGGATGGGCAGTCTCCCACAAATATCTCAATTTCCAAGAACAGCGTTCCAGGTCAAAGTTAGCGGAACAACAGCTTTGCTTTAGCATGGCCCATGTGACGCGATAATGTCTCGCAAGCGTCCTTTGACCAGCTGCCTAGCGACTCGAGTGCTCACCTCTGCTTTCCAGCAAAGCATCAAGGGACTTGGCCCAACTTTCCATCTCCACCCTGCTGAGCTGAGCTCTGCCGTGGCCCATCTGACTCCACTGCCGGAGGAAAGGCATTCGAGAACGTCTCTCTTTAGCGCTGAGGGAGACAAGAGCATGAGAGGATATGTTACAAAGACATCCAGAAAAAAAATGTGTGGAATCATTAATGATGGGCCAAAAAACAAATGGCCGGGGAGGGATTACTCTGCAAGTGGCAGACAGAGAACAGGCCAAAAGCGAAATGAAGATAAAACTGAGAAACCACATGAGCGAGGTGATTGATTTTACCTGGTAACATTCTCTCTGTGCTCTGCATTCGCCAGATTTGATTGCGAAGACTGCGGTGAACCCTTGTGTGCAAAAAAAAAAAGGTAAGAGGTCACTGATATGCATAACACTGTCACGATGATATGACTTGATTCAAGACTTTAAGGAAGTATAATTTACACAAATGTTCCATGACTTAAACAAATGTCATGAAGGTGTTACGTCATGGAAAGCATTCTCACAAAGCCAGATCTATCAGATTTCAAAATATTACAAAGAATGAAAGTTTTTGTTCCACAGTATCTCTTCGCGATTTCTTGCCACAATATTGTAGTTTAAAAAAAAAAAACACACATTTGCATCAATAGTGTGATTCCCTTTCTACAACACCAGAACATTCAGTTCCCCCTTTCAGAGCTTGCTTCTCCTTTTACTGTTTGGACAAAGCAACATTATATCTCAAGGGGTAAAACTGATTCACAGTGAGCTCGGATAAGTGTAATGCAACTGCATTCATATCTTTGACTTCATCACACTTGGCTTGTGAGTTCTGAATAAGCAGAGCTGGAGTCCTGCTGCTCCTGATGTATGTGAAAGACATCTTGTACTGTACAAAATATAAACAGGGTTCAACAATAAAGATGGTTCAATGGCCCCGGGCCAGTGTGAGAAACTTTCAGACCAGCTGAAGTAACTGTGTTTTGCCATATCAGTCCAGTCCTTACACTGTTACATGATCTTCTATTTATTGGTTTCTGTGATGTTTAAAGTACCATTTTTTCCCCAAATACTGCAGACTTAATTGAGGTAATGTTATCCAGCTGGCTGACATATTAAAGCTTTTCTGATTGTTTTGGCTTGAGCTAGACTGGGTGGACAATGATAAATTGAACAGTGAGGTCTTGTGCTCTAAGCCATAACTTTCCAAGTAATTATGAATATAGCTGTCATGGATTTACACTACAGTGGTTAAATTTCTAACTATTGTTGCCAGTTAAAAATATAAGACCATTTGT
>JAUMHE010000072.1:4958549-4984513 GCA_032359235.1 Enteromius mattozi
ATATATTTTAATTGTGTGTGTTTGGGTTTTTGTGGTTTATGGAGACAAAAATTTGTTTAATGACATGGGTATGACAGAGGTATTGCAATTTGAAGGTGGTTTATGAAGACACTGCCAATGTCACCATTATTCAAAAGGCTTAAAAACATACTAAATGGTGTTTTTTTTAATTTATCTAAAAACGCTGAAAGTTTCCTGTAAGGGTTAGGGTTGGTGTAGGGCAATAGAAAATATGGTTTGTAGGGTATAAAAACCATTACACCTATGAAGAGTCCCCATAAACCACAAATACCAACATGCGTGTGTGTGTGTTGCAAAAACAAATCAGAATTACAGTGCTGTTCAATATTTGGAGTCGGTAGTATTTTCTTTCTAGAATATTAATTTTACTCAGCAAGAACACATTGAACTGATCAAAAATGACAGGAAACGTATAATTTTACAAAACACTTTCATTTGACAATGCTGTTCTATCAATCAGAAATTTGACAATGTCACGTTTCCACAAAATATGAAGGACCACAACTGTTTTTAATTATAATGTTTCTTGAGCCGCAAATCAATACATTATAATGATTTCTGAAAATCATGTGACACTGAAGACTGGAGTAATGATGCTGAAAATTTAGCTTTGATACACAGGAATAAATTATATATTAAAATACATCAAAATAAAAAGCAACTATTTAAAATAGAAATAATATTTCAAAATATTACTGTTTTTACCATATTTTGATCAGAAAAAATACAGCCTAGGTGAGCTTGAGATGTATTTTTAAACCATTAAAAAAAATTATACCAACCCCAAACTTTTGAACAGTTGTGTTAGTTGTTGAAGACACATTTAAAAATGCTATATTTGAAAAAATATATATAAATAAATGAATGATATTTTTTTTTTTTTTCAAAAATGAATAATGGTTCAACTGGACCAGAAGAAAAATCTTCATAAATATGTCCTAATGAATGTTAAAATTGTCAACGTGATTTTAAAATAGTTTTCTGAACGTCATTAACTGCACTCTAAAGAAAAGCCTCCCAACTTACCTGTCCAAACAAACTTTTCAGGTGTAATTTAGCAGCTGTCAGTTTGGCCCGAGCTTGCTGTCGGTGATAGTGGGGAGGTTTTGGGGAGACGGGCATATGGCCGGATTTCAGTGTGGATGACGGAGAGTGGAGCTGGCCTTCACACTTTCCTACACTCTCAAAGCTCCCTTTGGCATTGGCAGCGAGCTGGCTGTCACTGTATGCTTTAAAACTCTCATTAAGATTCGTCACTTTCAGTAAACCAGAGCTCTTCTCCAAGTCGACCAGATTTTCCACACTAATGCTGTGATCTCTCTTAAGCTCCCCCTTTCCAGCACTCCCTGACTTTGCATCTGGGGTGCAAGGATAGGATGCTGAGGCTCCATCTGTCTGATCATCCAAGGTGTCCGGGGTCCCATCTCCCCAGGGCAGGAAATCCAGCTCCAACAATGCTCCCTCTGAACTGAACTTACGCAGCATTATTCTGAATTTTAAATAAGAAAGAAAGAAAGAAAGACACAGAGTATGCCACAGGCCTAAAAAAAAAAGAACAACAAAAAAGACAAAAAAAATTACATTAAATATACATACAGTGCCTATTCATCTAATATCTAACTACCCAATACTGAGATAAATAGGGATAAACTGCCTTATAGACAGACAGACATAGATAGAAAGATAAAACGATAAATAGACAGACAGAGATAGATAGATAGATACTATAGTCCTATAACGTAACTACAATTGCTTTCTTATGGTAAAAATTATTAACGTGACAACATCTAATTTAGCGCAAGTTCTTTCAACACTTTCCCAAAGTTTTGCTTCAAAGTACCAGTGTTTGTTGTTGACAACTACTGAGCTTGTTAATCTAGTTAAAAGGTTAAAATATAACCAACGTTATGCTTTCCATTTGTAACAAACGAAGCCACTCGAAGCGCTTCATGACTGCACTGACAGAGACGCGACACGACGCGTCAAGCCAGAAAGCTCCCATTATAATCAGTGAAAAGCCCTGCACTGTAAGCCGACGAATTCGTTCATTTTAACAGGAGAGTTCCAGTTTGTCGCGTCGCGTCGCGTCTCTAGCGCAGCGTGTATACAAACCAACCTGAAATCTGAGCACTTCAATATGGAGCACATATGTCATGTAAACATACCTTATTTAAGATCCTTTTCTCGCCTTTTCATGACAAATCCGTGGACGTGTCTTATATCCGAGCGATTCAGAGTCGCTTCGTATTTCTAGTACTTTCCGGATTTACACAGAGCGACTGGATCCGAAGCGAGTCTTCGTGTAGCCGTCAAAATCACGTCTTGCTCGTCTCTCTCTCATTTTACTCCTGAATGACAAAAGCAACGCCTATTTTCTTTTTGTCACACCCATAGTTCAGTCTGGACTTGCCCTCCCTACATACTTGTAAAGACGAGTAGTATATAATGACACACAGAGAGCGTTTATGGGTAACTATAGTTGACATCAAAATACCTCAGTTACTACCACTGCACTGATCTATAATAGAGAACATATATATACCAGTGGTTACTACAGATATTACTGCAGCAACGCTGTGGAACTGTATTAGCCACAGCAAGGCACAGATACGTAAAATATACAGTACGATTGTGTAAGCCTCTAATACTATTTGAAAAAAGATAAAAGATTAATAACTTATTGTTTTTCAGTAGTAACAACCATTTTAGTAATTATAATTGGGCGTAAACTATGGTTACTATGGTACAGTTTTACAAGGAAACACATAACATCTAGCTAGTTGACAGTAGATCTCCCTGAACAATAAAAGCTTTTGTTTTTGTATATTATTATACTATTAGGTTTTATTATATTAATTACTGAATTATCTCTACTGGTGATAAATCATTGGTATAACAGGTGTTTAAAATGTCACGATTGTTCTCAAACAGCGTCATCTACAGGTAATGCGTATTTAATGGAAGTAGGCCTACAGAATACCAACTTTATAGAATGAGATGTTCTTATGAGTTTTGTTATTTTATTTTACACAGTATGGTTTAATTTAAATATATAAATCAGTGAAGCCCATATCATTTCATTTATGTGGGACTTTTATTTAGGCAATTTGGATTTTTCTGCCTTCTACGAACGCATTTTGTCCAGTAGATGGAGCAGTTACACAACAGATGGTTTTTAGAGCTACATGAACTGAGGTGGGACTTTCTGCATGGCCCATGAGCCCCTCTGTCTACAGGGGTGCTGTGTCTTTGCATGTCTCTCCACATGGGGTCCCTCAGTTCCAGAACCACACAGAACAACAGCAATAGTACCCAGTGGCTTTTTTAGATGTTTCGGTGCAACAGTCCTTCTCCTAAGAATGCATTGTACTTTAGCCTTGAGACAGATCACAAAGTTTCTGTAGAGCTTTGCATCATGGTGTAAGATGACTGATCTGTCACTGAGCTAGACATGATCTTGAATACTAATGCAGTAGCAATCATACTAAAACTGATAATAGTGTAGTATACTAATCCAAGTTTTGAGTAAAGACAGATTCCCTCCTCAGCACTATCAGTGCCCTCTGAACTCCATATTGCAGCTGTTGTAGTGTGCAGTTTTGTGCTGGTATTTGTAATAATTTCTTGTTCTTCGGATATTTCATCTCACAGTTTCAAAGAGGCTGGTGCCATAGGACCTTGCAAAACCATAATCCATAGTTGTTAATGTATCGCTATGAAATAGACGCAAAACAATTCTCTGAAAATGCCGATTTAAAGTTTGTGTTAAATTTTAATGGGGAATTTTACTGTATATAAAACTGCTAATGAATAGTTTATAGTTAAGGTTTTTCTTGGTTGAGTAACTTCACAGAGAAGGCAATAACTGATGTACTTTGGTTAAGATATATTCAATGAAAATGAAGGATGGCAGGTTTGTGATTATATAGAGATAAGCCAGTTTTGTTATTGACTAGTTCATAAAACCAAATGATTAAAATGATTGATTTCATCACATTGTGAAGGTCAGAACGTCAAATGTCTTGTTTGATGAGGGAGGTCAGAAGGTATATATGTCATTCAGTGATAGATATTAATAATGCAACTGCTTTAAGTGCATTATTTGTGAGATTTAGTGGCATTAAGGGTGACGTTAGAGGTTTATGCTGCATTTGATTTGTTAGAGACAGTTCTTGGCTGGTTCGGGTCCAATCTTAATGACCACAGTCAATTTGTTTTTATGGGTGGCTATAGATCCAAGGTTGGTCTTGTTCATACTGGTGTCCCACAAGGGTCAGTATTGGGTCCTTTACTTTTAGTATGTATATTTAAGATCTCCTGACCTAAATTATGACTTCTATGCTGCACTGCAAACAAATGCTTTTCTAGCTTAGATTTTTTGTCTTGTTTCCAGCCAAAATATCAAAAAATTCTTAAATCAAGAAGGGAAGTAAAAATTATAGTCTTGTTTTCAGAAAAAAAAAAAAAAGAATTAAGTACGAAACAAGCTAAATAATCTGCCAGTGGGATTATTTTGCTTGTTCTCAGCAGAAACTCACGTAATTTTGACTTGTTTTTTTTTCTTGTCTGGAAAATCCTTCTTCATTTAAGAATTTCTAGATATTTTAGCTGGAAATAAGACCAAAAAAAAAAAAAAAACTGAGCTAGAAAAGCTTTTTTTTTTTTTTGCAGTGTGATGATAGGCACATTTATATTCATTCAAGGCCAGGTCAACATCTTTCTATAACTGTATCATTGAAAGCAAGATTTGGATGTCTAATTATTCTCTTTAAGCTATTTATTTAAATAGCTACAAAACGGTAGTCATGCTTCTCAGCCCTTCCATCAGCTGTAAAACGCTGTTGCTTTGTAGTTTCAAAGCAAACTCAAAAGTCATTTTTGGTGCTACACTGTCATTTGAGCCTTTTGTGCAGAATACAGTTAAGACATCCTTTGAAGCACGTCCTATGTTGTCCTTCACATTTGCTGAGAGGTTGCTTTTCACATGTTGACTATTGTAATGGTTGTCTTGATGGAGAATCCAAATCCTCTATTAATAAACTTTAATAGGCTATTTACAAAATTCGGCTGCTAGAATTCTGTCTGGGACCAGGGCTGGTGACCATGTTACCCTTGTTTTGGAGTCTCAATACTTTACTTTACTTTACTTTACTTTACTTTACTTTTATTTATTTAAAAGGGACCATGTACAATTTTGACATAAATTAGCCAATTTTAAAAATAGCCAATGGCTAATTTTCATTCGCAGTCCCTTGGCAGGTAGGTAGTCATAATCACAATTAAACACTAGTACAAAACAACAAACACATACAATAATACTTATACACATCACGTCATAGCCAAAAGCATAAAACCACATTCAATTAAACCACAATCGCATCAGTGTTTGCAAGTTTGAGTCTATTTTAAATAAATTTAGTTTTCATTTAAACATACGAATAGATGTGCACATTCTTCCGGTAGGGTGTTCTAAGCAAGTAATAGCTTTCACTGAGAAGGACGATAACCCAAATGCAGAGTAACGAAAAGGAACAGCACAATCACTGGTAGATGATAATCTAGTAGATCTTACAGAGTCCTCCGAATGAAAGTGCACATAATCACAAAGTACAGAAGGAGCCAAACCATTTAAAATTTTATACACCATACACAAGTTTGAGAAGAGTCTAAAATGATCAAAACTCAGTAAATTATATTTCTCTAAAACCCTGCAATGGTGATACCAGTTAGATATAAAAAGATTAAAACATTTTGTCTGTTTGTAAAGAGATTTTAAAGGTTTCTCCTGCTTGGCCTCAACACGTCATACAATATGACAGATGAGAGAAAATTGTAGCATGCATTAAAATCTTGGCTATGTCAGTGGGTAAACAATGTCTGATTTGTCTAAAATTGATCAAATTATATTTTATTGTCCTCACCAGTTTCTTTACATGTTTTTAAAATTAAGTGTTAAATCCAAGATTAAGCCAAGATAATTAAATTCTGTAACAATTTCTATCTTTTCGTCATTTATAAAAAAATATCTGTATTGGAGGTGCACACATTCATTTTAGAAAAGAACATCCCTTTTGTTTTACCAGTGTTCAGGGTAAGACACGATTGCTGTAACCACTGTGTAATCCACAGGCCGTATTGATTTTCTAACATATAGGCCTAAGAATTTGCACACCATGTCGTAATCTGCATTTTCTTATATGCTCCTAAGCTTTTTCCCGGCAGATATCAAGGAAGAGAATTCAATAGTGACTTTTAAAACTCTTCTTAAAACATTCTATTTTAGGATTGCTTTTACTTAATTATTCATTTTATTTTGCATTGTTTGTTATATTTAGGTGTGCTGTTTTCTATGTTGTTATATTGCTATGTTCTATGTGTGCTAGTAAAACGCCTTGAGAAATCAACTTTTAAAGGAGATATATAAAATAAATGTAAGCTATTACCTTCTAATTTACGTCCTTAAAAAGACTAATTATGTATAAGCAATACAAGCCTATTTCAACAGTGTTCATCTTGAAGTAGAAACCCATCACTGTTTTGCCATCCTAACACTGTTTCAGTCGGCTAGCTAGATTAACTAAACAGGGCAAATTAGCGTTAGAGCATACTTCCATAAAAGCGACTTTCTCCTTTTAGATGAATCCAGTCAGTGTTATATTAAAATTATCCTGGTCCAAGCCTTTTAATGAGACTAAGTGGGTGTTTACTGTATTCAGTTCAGAAGACGTGAAATAAAGTGCATCAGCAAATAAAAATCCCTCACACAGCTCCAGGGGGTGAATAAAGGCCTCCTGTAGTGAATCCATGCTTGTTTTTCTATGTGAATTTGATATAGATGGATGTCTTTGACCATTGCATTGCGTTTCTGTGGTTTTTAACTTATATATAACCTTAAAACTTTGATAATTTGGTCTGTGGATGGTCTATAGTTGTATAGAAGTGTGTACTTCAATTTTTTTATTTTTTTTATTAACAGCATTTATTATTGGCTGTGGTTTAGATTCTGAGTGCAAATGTTATTTAATCTTTTATCAGCCACAACCACCTGCCTAATATTGTGTAGCTCCCCCTCGTGTTAAGGCATGGACTCCACAAGATCTCTGAATATGTCCTGTGGTCTCTGACACCAAGACATTGGCAGCAGATCCTTTAGGTCCTGTACAAGGTTGAGCCTGCATGGATTGGATTTGTTTGAACAGCACTTCCTACAAATGCTTAATCAGACTGAAATCTGCAGAATTTGTTGACCTAAGACACACCTTGAACTCTTTGTCCCTCAAACCATTCCTGAACATTGTTCAAAATGCCTCCCACAGCCTGCCTTCTTCCTCATTCTTCCACTTTCTCATGTAAACCAGCCGTGCATCTGATCTAAAAGAAAATGTGATGTATCAGACCAGGTAACCTTCTTCTATTACTCCACTGTCCACATGTTCATTGTAGCACACGCTCACATGGGCTATGCAGCCTCATTGCAGCAAACTGCCATGCACTGTGTGTGTTCTGACACCTGAAGCAATCTGAGCTACAGCTCTTCTCTGTGATCAGACCAGACAGGCTATAGCCTTCGCTCATTAAGCTGAAATCAGGCTGCAATGCATCTGGTTGTCATGACAACCTAACAGGGCCGTGTTGTGGAGTGACAACGTGCCTCATCCAACTTTATCTAAATCCTGTCTTTGACTGACAAGGCATAATAAGCTAATATGTTTGCAGTGTGTTTCTGTAATTGCAATGCTTTGCCAAATTTATAATGAAAAGCATCATATGTCTCACTGCCTAAGTCTGCTTACATCTTACTTCCACTCCATCTACTGTGGTGTGTTGGAGAGGGGGTAGATTTAAATAAATAAAAAGCTGATTGGTTGTCCTAAAGAGTTAACTGTCAACTGTGCAATGGCAGTTTTTAACTAAACTGACATATAGATAGTCAAACAACAAAGCTAAGCTTGCAGATATTACTGCTTCAAACCATGCAGACAGAAGCTACCAGGGTCTGGCAGCCCAGAGACCTCTGGGACAGCCATGACAGGAGCGGCTTTCATAGGAACCTCTGAGACAGCCAAAAAAAGGGGATTCCAGGACTTTGACAATGATGTGAAGCCCTGTCATACAGACGACTGAGAGAGCGAATCATTGCACTGTCCTTAGCAAATAATATCAGCAGACGCTAACATTACTGCCACAAGCCAAGGCGCCAGACGCTACCAAGGCTTGCCAGCCCTGCAAGATGCTAAGGCATGGAGAGATCGGCGCTCATGTCAGGCCACAGACGCTAAGCTGACTTGTGGAACCCTGGAACTGTGGCAGCAAAAAGTGCAAGTAATATTTAGATTTCGTTTGCTCTATTTATATTTTCCTCATTACATCTTACTCTGTGACCTGGAAGAAAAAAATATATACATGACAGTTTGAAGAAATTTGACTAAAGATTTCTACTCAAGTCTCAATAAACAAACAACATATAAAAAAAATGGCATCAGTCTTACTGTCGGACAAGCCAGGCTCAGACCAGATGTCATGGTCAATCATGTGTAGGTCTCTGGGTACTCACGGGTGCCTGGGGAAAAAAGATTTTGTCGGATGGGTAAGCTTGAAGTACTACAGCATATTAAAAAATTTATGGTGTTATTTAATAACATTTCCCCCCCCAAACTACAGGTTTGATGCATAATACATACCACAGAATCCTTTATAGCCAGAGTCTTTGAGGAGATCCCCGCACCTGAAGTTGATCAGTTTGATCTCAAGGGTTTCGGGGTTCACCAGCAGGTTGTCTGGCTTAATGTCACGCTGAAACACTCCTCACTGACAGCAGATGTGAGCGGCCATCGTTGATTGTGCCACGATGAACCGTGCTGTTTCCTCCTTGAGGATACCACCGTGACGCCTCAAGTAATTCCACAGATCTTCGCAGGGTGAGGGACACTCCATGACCATGATGTAATATCCAGGCTGGTCCTGCCAGTCCAGCAGCTGAATGATCTCTGGAGCTTTGGGCTCCCTGTTAACCAGGATTAACAGGCCAACTTCTAACGGAAGGGGTGTGGGATGACCAGACTAGAAGAAAGATCACTGTTAGATCGAGGTGCTTCCCAAATAAGGACTTATTTTACTGTCTTCAGTATGATTGCATTGAAAAAAAACAAAAAAACAGCAAGCACTGTCTACTTACAATGTTGATGTATTTCATGTTGTTTGGCTTTCTGGCAATTTTTACTGCCACCTGTACAACAAAACATAACATTGATTGCAGTTACATTTACAACAAGATGAATGCACTAATTAAGACAAAACACTGCAGTTAAATATTGTAAGAACATGACGATACCTCAAGGCCATCCTCCAAGCGTTTCCCTTCATAGACAGAGCCGAATCCTCCCTCACCAAGCTTTCTGCCGATTTCATAACGGCTCAGAATGTCATCTGTTAAAAGATTAATAATTGTATTTGACATGAAATGTCAAGCGCTGGCAGGAGTGTGTGTAATGTTTGGGTTTATGGCAGTAAACTCACACTCAGTCATGGTGAGCTTATGCTGGACTGACTGACTTTGCAGTCATTTGGGCATTTTGCATATTATGCAGATGTTTAAATATATTTTACATATCTAAAATGTAACTTCTTCAAACCATGTTTCATCTGTTTAAAGATTTATATCCTGTAATAAAAATCTTATCATGACTAAAAATAATTTTTGGATTTCTATAATGCATGATGGTGTAGATTTGTAACATATTGTAATTAATGATATTTCAACGTATAGGGAACAGAAAATTTCCTCTAATGAAATTCTCATTAATGGATATTTATGTCTAGCTGACAACTATATTGACTTTTTTGATGTGAAGAGCTCTAGAAATCAGAAAACAGCCTACACGTTGTCAAAGGGTCATTTGGTATCATTACCTTCAGCGTGTCTCTCATGTGTCGATGCCTGGTCTGAGCTGCTGCACCATTTAATGGCTTTAAGAGAGAGCAGCTTCTAAAAACTGTCAGGCTGATGATCCACTGGGCAACTTTTTGAGCAATTTTGCCAGGCAACTTTTTGTGAGAAATGTTGCTTGTTAGAGATGAGATGTAGACCTGAGCACTGAGGGAACTTTGTTTTCCCTTTTGGCCAGCTTTTATTTTCATCTGTGTTTAAAGATGTATGACGTCATGAAATAAAAGATTACAGCCTTGATCAGATTTTTGTTTATTGATGTGATTGTGTGGATTTGTATGTAACATTTAATGACACTTCATCCTACAAAATAGAATAATTCCCCTATAATCAGTTTATTTTCATGCAGACTTCATGAAACACATTCTCAAATGGCCCTTTTTTTCACCCTCAGAGTGTCTCTCATATATTGACGCCTGGTCAACCCAGAATGGATTTGAGAGAGAACAGCTTCTAAAAACTCTCCGTCCTCCTCCTCTTTCTCACAGACATCTCATTTTTTTTGCTGAATGTCGGGGATGTACTTTGATGGAAATCGCGCTTGAACTCCGTTTTCTCTTCAGTACCATGACAATTGGACAAGTAACTCTTTATGACTCTATTTTTTTAAAATGTATTTATTTAATTATTTTTTTGTCACGTCATCAATTGACTGAGCGACGATTTGGAATGCGCGTGACACAGAACTCTGGGCATTCGAGAGCGCGTGCACGCGACTGGAAATAAGTGTGTGAAAATTTCTCAGGTCAAGTAACATTTTATTGATTGGGATGTGTAAAAGTAAAAAACTATGCTCAAGTTGAAGTTCACACCAAATGTTGATTTAATTTAGTTAATATAAGTTAACTGAATTAGAAAATCTGTTTATGTCATTATTTTTGACAGCATCTTCTTTTTACAGAATTTTTATACAAGTGCCTAAAACATTTAACAGTATAGCTACTGCAGCTTTATCTTGAAGCATCTTGGAGACAATTCCACAGTTCTTCTGAATTTAGTCTGTCTCAGTTTGATCTGTGTACATATTTTAAATTATGCAGCATGATAATGTGCTTAAAAATAAAAATGCTTACCCATACTGTGAGGTGGATGATTATCTCGGCAAAGGAGAAGTGTTTACTAACACAGATTTAGACAGATTTGTGAACAGTATTTGAGAGAAATAGGCCTTTTGTGTACATAGAAAAAATGGGTGCAATAACAAAAGTGTTGTGTTTATAATTTTGTTTAGTGTAAAAATGATATAGGGTAATTTCTGGTTTAGATTTGACATAATATTGGTCCAGTTATGGGTGTCTTCCTGAGCTTCTGGATAAGGTGTGGCTGAATTCTGGGGTAAAACTGGTGGCAGTTTTGGCTTTTATCTAGGGCTTCTGACACTGTTGTGAGCCGGTTATGGCTAGCTCTCTGCTATCTGGATTTAGTTTTATTACCATCTGTAAAGGGACACTGTAAAGGGACACAACAAAGGAAAGCATGGTATAATGCCACCTTAATTTGCTATAGCCTAGTGTTATGGAAGAATGAGTAGATTTGAGACCTGCGTGAAGCGCTTTGTCAGTTTTATTACATTTAGAAATGTAACGAAAGTCGATTGAGTTTTAAAATAGTAACGTAACTAGTGGGAAATGCGTCCGAAATGACTGTTAAAATCTACATTGACATTTAACGCCTTTTGTTTTAACCAGGTTTTAAAACGTAGCTAAATAAAACAACGAAACAGTATATTAATAATTAATTTAGCAGCAAAATGTAGCTGTGCAGTGCTTTGTCCATATACTAATTTCTGTTCTTTGTCGTTTTGTCGGGCTATTAAAAACACCTTTTTTCCTTCACGCTTCCAAACACCGGAACACGACTTTTCCAGAAGTTTCCTAGCAACCGCAGACGCTTGAGGTGTCACTGTCTGTGGAAATTTTACTCCAGCTCCACAGCGATAAAAGAGCAACTATTGTAATGGACGTATTATTTGAAGCGAAGTCTAAACCGCTTACCACGCTGTCAGTATTCAGCTTTATACCGCCCAGAAGGACAGAGCACAAAGAAATGCGATATTTCAACTGCAGCCCCAAGGTAAGAGGCATTGCTCATTGAAGTCCTCCTGCAGCGCAGTCACTGCGTTTATCACTTAAAACGCATGTTTGTTGATCAAAATACCACATTAGACGTCACTTCTAGTCAAAAGAACTTATTCGTGCCTTAAATTGCTTAAATGTAACTCTACTACACCCTTACCTTATTTTGTATACGCGGATAACTATGAATATGCAAATTAGTCCCCGCCTCCAATCATTGTTTCAGATTGATTCAGCCATACATGTTTGAATCAGAAACAGATTTCTAGGCTATTTAGTAGAGGAATTATACATGGTTGTGGACAAGTCACTTTACAAGAATAGTAATGTATTTTATGTATCGTGTGACAGTACTGATATCGTTGGCATTCAATTCGTTAGTAACTAATTATGTTTAGCTTACATAAACCATTTTCCAATAACATGCTAATGATATTATAACCTGCGCAACTTTACAGGTTTGGTCACATTTGTAATGGTAAATGTTTCAAACCACATTTAAGACTGCTTTATTGTTCTTCTTTAAAACACTAGAGACACAGAAACAACGTGAAGAAGCAAATTTTCACCTCAGGGGTTCTTTAAAAAAGCAGCAACATTAAATGGATGTTTTTTTATTAGATATAATATCAATCCTTGTCATTTGCAAACAGATGGTTATGTACACACTGTAGGCCTAGTATATATTATATATAGCTAAAACGTAATTTTACAATTTCATATTTTTTTAAAATTGAGATGTTTATATTTTTAATATAAATATATATTTTTTATAAATGCTACTAATGAGGTATTTTTATTAGGTACGCTGTTGATCAAAAGTACGCTTTGGTACACATTTTCAAAATAACATTTTCTAAAACCAACTGTTTCTGTCTGTCTCAAACTATAGGCTCCAGAGAGGTCTCTGTATGACTGCTTACATCAGAGCACTGAGGACTATGATAACAAACTCCACCGTGATGACAGAAAACATGCCAAATCCCGGGGCCTGGACATCTTCAGTGAGTGCACTTTTTCCCAAAACTCCACAGAGATCCATCCATGTCAGCTTGGCAGTCTACACATTGTGTGTTGTAATTTTTTTAAACAATGCTCTGTTAGATAAACTAGATCCCAATACATTTCATCTCAACATCTAATCTTAGGAATCATCTAGACCAGCACCCATTCTGTCCTCATCTGTGTATGGCCGATTGTCACCGCTGCAATATGACTCAGGGAGGAGCTTTGCTCGTGTTGCTCACATTCGTTCTGATTTCTACAGTAAGAATGGGATCACCTGGACTGTGGAAGAAGGCTATGGATCTGTGACACCTGTCTAAATGTGTCTCTTACATCTGGTCACATCTGTCACTGCACATTACAGTCAATGTCAAAACAAATGTCTGACGCTACAAGCAGAGCAGATTGTTACCAACATCCAATATAATATGTATTAATCTCATTAATGTTTTTGATGTTACAGGGTGAATAAAATATAATCTCTCAACAATATGCTCGTCATAATTCATGCTTAACAATAAAAAAATAAGAAATTATGTGCAGCAATATTAATATTATAAAATAACTTATATTAGTCCTGTAAAGTGATTAATCGTAATTAATCACACCCAAAATGAAAGCTGTTTACGTAATGTGTGTATACTGTGTATATTTATGTGTATATAAATATATAAATTTAAGAACAATTTAATATATATAAAAATACACAAATGTATATACATAATAAATATACACAGTATACACATGTAAAAAATTAGATGATTAGTTGTTTAACAGCACTCATTTTAATGAATATTATTATTACATTAAGTTTTTTTTCCCCAAACATCTTTATTATTATAAAAATGTATTATTAATAGTACTATAATTATATACAAGAAAAATATATAAAGGTATATATGTAAGCAAGAAAGCATATATATATATATATATATATATATATATAGTATTTATAGCACATAAAGCATTATGACTCGCTTCTATTTTTTTTTTATATGAAGCCTATTTAACATTCATAGGCAGAGACTTTGACATTTATATATAAATTTTAATGGATAACAAACTGATAGCATCAAAACATGGCCACCTTTGTTAATTGTCTTTATTTTACAAAATCTGCTGCTTTAAATTATGGATTGAGCAACACACAATTACAAGTCTGGGTTACACAGAGCCTTTGAGCCATCCATTACTTATAAAGCAATGCAAATAATCTAGTGTATGTGGTGCAAACAGAACGCTGTAGAGCTCCACTACAATAGGCCAACGTTATATTGAACTGTACATGTTTTAATGGTTTGTGACTGAGGTTCAAGGCATTACATTCCCTTGTGATAAAGATCGTGTCATCTCAGTGTGAACGAAGAAGGTTTTAAGATCCCCTTTGCCCTTCACGTTGATGATCCCTCGACAGGAGCACATGTAGCCCAACGTCTGCAAGATCCGACTCGTCTCCTCTGTGACCTGTGGAAAGAAGCACTCTAGATGTGATCCACTGAAAAAGCCATAAATAATTCAGCAGGCATGCAAAGAAAGTAGGTCAGAACAAGGATCGACCTGTATTTTCCCAAGCACCCCCGTGCTTTCCATCCTACTGGCTACATTCACAGTGTTCCCCCAGATATCGTACTGTGGTTTCTGTGCTCCGATTACTCCTGCAATTACTGGGCCGTGGTTTATTCCTGGCGAGAGAAAAGCCGGAAACATTTGACACATCCTGAATGTGTGATAAAGTCTGTACCACAAGGCTACTATGAGACTCTCTGCCAATTAAGAAAGGCAAACAAAATGTTGCCGGGTGTAAAAGTGCTGACGGGTTCTGCTTACCCACTCGCAGCTTAAAATCATTAAAGGAATGTTTGTTGATGACGTCAAGCTTCCCCACCAAAGCAAAGGCAAACTCCACCATAGTTCCAATGTGCATGTACTGCCGGTCGTGGTCCTTCAGAATACGAGCAGGGCACAAATTTCAGAATTAACTACAGCCTGAGACTCTCAAGCAAGAAGCACAAATCAAGCTCTCAGCGCCACAGCCAGGTCCAACAATAGGTCTAATGAGTCTGCGCAATCAATCCAGTGTGATCTTTATGAGAATTATAATTTAGACCTGAACATAGCAGCTCAAATTTGTACCTGGGCATACTCTGGTCCAGGGGTCACATTCAGCCCAGTTGCAGCCATGTATGTGCTACCAATCGTTTTGATCTTCTCCACGCCACTGAATTTGGGTTTTGACAGCAACTGTTGAGAACAAAAGCGTTAAGAAGAGATGTTAATGTATTAGATTTTAGTAGACTAGATCTAATGTTGCTTTTGCTGGATAGCAAGAACAGACTTCATACTGCCATCTTCACAACACAAATTAAGATAATTTTTTTTCTTTTTAAAGATTATTTTTTTAGCCTTTATTAGATAGGACAGATCATAGTTGACAGGAAGTGAATTGGGAGAGAGAGAGGAGGAATGGGATCGGGAAAGGTCTGCGAGCCGGGACTCGAACTCGCGACGCCCGAAGCACAACGGCGCTATATGTCGGCGCACTGCCCACGAGGATACAGGCGCCGACCAAATTAAGATAATTTTAATGAAATCCAAGAGCTTTCTAATCATCCATAGATAGCAAGGAAACTACCATGTACAAGGTCCAGAAAGGTACCAAGAACGTCAACAAGGGACACAAGATGCAAAATTCACTTTGCATATAAATGTGTATTAGCAATATGTGGCCACAACCACCCCACAAAGATAAAAATCCATTCACTCCTTTTTTCGATCTCCCAAAACCCTAAACAGTCTCAATTATCAAGCCAATGACTGCTGACGAACTCGTATTAGCATATTTCCGTCCTCAGACAGTTTTACGATGTCCGCCATTTTCTCTGTGGTCGAGCAGCTGTAGTACTGACAAAGGTTTTGACACACTAAAAAGGGTTGATTTACATGGCCATTAAGGAATTTTAAGCAAAGTATATTGTGGACATTAGTGACAACTTGTGGAAAATAGGACTCCGCTGTCCCCTTTAAGAATTGCTCACTGTAAAAGGTTCTTTGTGGAACCTAAAATGGTTCCTTTATGACACCGCTGTGAAAACGCCCCTTTGTAATCTTTTTTTAAGAGTGCAGGCACACAGACAAACTACTGTGAGCATGTAATACATACTGCTGCTGCAAAATATGCATACATAAATCCGGTACAAGAACTAGACAGGTGGTGCTGGGGAGGTGGGGGGTTTCAGAGGAACTCTGATAGTGCTGAAAGACCATCTAACAGCAAACACCGAACCAGACTATTTAAATGTTAAACAAGCAATCTTATTGGCTGCAGAATCAGCAGAGACCAATCAGCTTGTGCTATGTAGCAAATGATGGGATTGCTAGGATTAGCTTGCTGTGTCTATATTTGTATCTGCAGCCTTTGAAAAGAATCAAAAGAACATAAAAACTAGTATGATTTCATTTATACGAGTAAACTATGTGGCTGTATTTGATCTTTTGTTAGGACCTGCCTCCCTTTTTACTGTTACTATGTCAAGCTTTCAAACTAGAACTTAGTTCTGCTATTAAAGTAAGTATTACATAATTGCTCTTATCTTAAAAGCCAGATTTTTGACTAGTCTGATCCACTTTTCTGCTTATTCAAGCCAAGAACCGCCCACCTAAACTGGAAGAGACCGTCTAATTGTCACGTAAAGCAGCCAGAGTTCATTTTATTTTTATGTGCCATTTATGGGTGGATTTAGCTGAAACTGCTGATACCACAAAGACTATTTTTTTCAAAGGCATCATTTTTCTCTATGCAACTTTTAGCATAAAGTGCTATTTTTAGATAATTTATGAAATATTCTGTTTAAAACTATCCAAAGGACCTAAGAAGGCATTTATTACATAATATCAGTTGCTTAACTGGCAGTATGTCAGTAACATTTTTAAGGGAGGGCTTAGGGGGAGGATCGAAGTTGTCGCAGATGACATTTATATCTTCACAAGTACTTTAGCTGTCCACAACATCTGAAATCAACATCAACAGTTGTGTCTGTGAGTTTACCTCATCAAAATCTGCTATAATCTCATTAAGGAGCCTGAGACACTCCAATCCCTCCTTATTAACGTCAGATTCTGTGTAAAATTCCTTGAAGTCTGGGATGGAGGCGAACATCACACACACCAGATCGTACGACTGATGGTAAAGATCCTGTTGAAAATAAAACATTCAAAGAATATATCTGGTGATAAAGATACAGATAGAAACATTTTAGATAGAGTCTGGTGTTTTCAGACTTTTGGATGCCACCCACCTCATTTTTCCAGTTTCGCCCAAGGAAATGTTCTGCCACATGAGCAGGAAGTACATTCTCCAAAAGCACCCGGTTCAGGTTCTCCATGGTCTCAATCTCCTCACACTCCCTCTTAAACTTGTTCCTCCACAGGAAGTCTAACCTACAGTAATATTCATTCTGTTACAAGAGGACACAGAGGTAAAGAGATGGTACACATCTGATCACCGTATGTGGCTTTCAAGATGACAAAGAAAGCAGAATCAAAAGCACACAAGGACAGTTCATCTTACATTTTTATGGATTTTGTCTTGCATAAAGGGCTGCTATCATGAAAAATTGCTTCAATTTTCTCTGAGTTGTAGCTTTGTGTTCCAGCAGACATTCATCATGAAAAAGATTTCTTGAATCAGTGGAAATGGCACCTTGAAAGGCATTAAGTATGCACTGATAGTCTCTCTCACTCAGTCTATATTTGCCTTTGCTTATTTTTGTCTGGTTCATTGCTTTGGAGAAAAATCAGTCCTCGGCTTACCTATCACCTGATCAACCCAAACACCACATTACTTATAAATGAATTCACCTCACTGCACATTTCAAATACAGAGTTCATCAGACAGGCCTATTATTTCGGGACAAATAGCCTCTCACAACAGAATTAAAAGCACACTGTGAAAAAATCAAGTCTGACCCTCGGCTGACCTGTAGAGATACTGAACAGGTTTCAATACAGACTGAAAAACATACAATTCTCTCCATATTGTACTGAGGAAACACTATTTCTTATAGTGGCATTTATTAAATGCTTTTTCGCAGGAAAGCTTTATGGTATTGTGCAGTCAGAGGCTGATGAGTGCTGATAATAACTGAAGCCATAGAAATTGGGAACATATTTGTGCTGCCAGAAAACTTTGAGAATCATTATAAAATATGACTTCTGAAAAATTCAGATTTCAAGGTGAGACATGAATGTTTCTGGATTAGGCTAACATATATTATTAAAATGTCATTGGATTAACATTCAGGGATCTTTTACAATCAACTGAATAACTTTAATTAAAGTACTACTTAAGTTAAGCTCATTCTGCCACACAATAATGATGCGCTTACAGTGGTAGTGCTTTCTGGAGACGTAAAACGTAGAAATGTGATGCTTTTATTTTTGTTCAAAGGCTTCTATTAACTCTTCCAAAAAATGTGTTACTGTATGTGTGCTGAGTAAATTAGTTCAAATTGTCATTTCAGTGATGAAACTAAAACTTCATGCATCACCGCTGTAATTCCTGTGGGTGGATTTTTCTCTCCAAGTACCTACAAGATCTCCATATTACAGTGAATCTTAAAGGAATAGTTCAACCAAAAATGAAAATTGACTCACCCTCAGGTCATGCAAGATGTAGATGAGTTTGCTTCATAATAGGAAGAGATTCATAGAAATTTAGAATAACTGGACATCATTTGCTCACCAATGGATCTTCTGCAGTGAATTGCGTGCCGTCACCCATGACTTCAAAATATGTTAACTGATGGACTGGATTTTTGTGGATTACTTGTGGATTATTGTGATGTTTTTACCAACTTTTTGGACTTGTATTCTGACGGCACCCATTCACTGAAGAAGATACATTGGTGAGCAAGTGATGTAAAGCTAAGTTTCCTAAATCTTTTCTGATTAAGAAACAAATTCATCTATATATTGGATGGGCTGAGGATGAATACGTTTTCAGCGCATTTTCATTTAGGGGTGCACTATTACTTTGAATCAGTGGATCATATTACAAATAATTCAGCACTTACTCTTTAAATCATTGGTCTCAAACTCCATTCCTGGTTTTGCTCCAAACCTAATCAAACACACCTGATCCAGCTAATCAAGAACTTCAGGATCACTAGAAACTTCCAAGAAGGTGTGATCTGGAGCTGGTTGGAGCTAAACTGTGCAGAGCTGGAATGTGGCCCTCCAGGAATTGAGTTTGAGACCAATGCTTTAGATCAGCGTTTCTCAATCACGGTCCTCGCATCCCACCGCTCTGTACATTTCGTATATTTCTCTTGTCACTTCAGACATTTGTTCTATTCGAACGTATGTGCCCTGCGAAGTGGACATCACCGGATATTCCGCCATGATTCCAATTCGAAGAGAACTTATACGTTCCATTCAAAGTGCATTTAAGTGTGCGAGAAGTAATTTAAATCGTATTTACTTATTTTCAGCGCAAATCCCTGAATGAATGTTCCGAAGTGAAGTAAACTTTAATGGATTTCCCCTGCTCAGGGATAAGGGAGCAATGAACACTGTGTAGGGTACATGTCAATTAAGACACAGCTTATGCACGGAGCTCTCTTCTAATGAGCTGATTATTAGAATCTGGTGCGTTAACAAAGAGAGACATGCAAAATATGCAGAGCGGTGGGGCGCGAGGACCAGGATTGAGAACTGCTGCTTTAGATGAACCCCTCAAAAACAAAGAGCAAGTATGATAGCAGTGTTAAAGCTGAGGATTTCAGACTGAAAGAGACTCACCTGTCTGGCCAGCACAAGCAAAGTGACGAAGAAAATGAACAATGACACAGAGCCCATGGTCTTCAAATCTTTAAGAACACCTGGCCTGAGGAGGGTCCAGACAAAAAACATAAACTTTAAAAGTCAAGAAGACACAAAAATTCTAAAAGTATTGTGTCTAGAGTAGGATATGGGTGATATGGACTTCTCAGCAACAGTGTGTCGGTCTAACCATATGCAGATTTAATATGTCAAAGGCATGTTGTGTAGGTATAAACTATCATAATGTTGCACATGCAGTTGTAGTCCCAATTTGATCCTTTCCTTAATCTTAATCCATTCAGAAATATTTAATGAAGGCAGGAAAAGGGGAAAAAAATAAAAGGAACAAAATGAAAAAAACCACAGGAATAAATAATTATTAGAGAAATGCAATAGGCTGTTGTTTAAAATGTTTTTCTGTCCTACACTGGCAAGTCCTCCAAAAACACTACTCAAACAAAGCCTGCCATCTCAGCAGCAGCACCTGTCACTCATAATCCCTGGAGATACTGAGAGACCTACTGGAAAAAATTGCTCCACAGTTGCCAGATGTATCTATGTGGCAAAATTCTTCCTTCTTTAACTTACAGTGTGTGCGCAATGGGAATATTAAACAAATGTCATCTACAAATAAACAAAACTACAGATTTTTTGCGACAAGTTTTTAGGGCCACTGTATATGAAAGCATATGGGAGTCCAGTACCGGTCTGGTTGCTTGGTCTTGTAGAGGGCCATGCTGTAATCATCTAGTATGGAGGCGTGGGTCTGAAGAATGATGATATTATAACTCACTACAGCAGCAAGCATAATTATCATCTTCAGCTCATAGTTTATCCTCAGGAACACGGAGCATGAGATCAATCCCAGAATGCAGCTGTAGATGAAATACTGTCAAGGCAGAGACAGCAAGTCAGATTCACATCTGTACATTCATCAGAGCCAATCAGTATAAATGAAAAGAGAACTATGAAGCTTGGGTTTAAATGCTAAGTATTTAATAACAGAAGTCTGAAATGTAAAAAAAAAAGATGTTACTAAGAAATGAAAAAGTCATAAACACCAAGAGTCTTTTTTTTTAACCAATGTACTGTATCTTTCTCGGAAAATGCTTGAGGATAAGCAGTCATGCATAGCTCTCAGTGCATAACTATATTTTCCAGTATATTTTTCATCTTGAAATGTCACAACAGAGTCGCCATACAAAATCACGCACAGTATAAAGTGACTTATTATATACTGATGTATGCGTGAGACAAATCGGGTTAAGCTCATGACACTCATAATTCATTGCTAGTCAGTCAAAAGCACATACAAAGATTTATTTGAAACCAGCAGCTCAACAGAAGATATACAATATGTTTTCATGTGGGTAGTAAATAAAAGGTTATTCAGTTCACTTTTTTCTGAGAAGCAAATTACCAAGATTTGTGGGCAAAAGGCATTGGATAAGATTTGTTGCAACTTACTGGCAAGTAGAACTTGTTGTTTGAGTCTGTGGTATGACCATATGGACCATCCATACTGCTGTTGGAAATGTTGAGTGGAGGTGATGCTACCATCCTGTCTTCGCCTAAGAAGAACTTAAAACCCAACAGATGGAGAAAACAAAATTTAGAGAATTAAACACATCTGTTGTGTTTTGTAACAAATATGTTTCATAGAAGTTCGTAACACTTTTTTTTTACACAAGTGCAAAATTCAACAAAAATCAATGAGCTGCAAACAGATGGGAAAAGCAGAGATGACCAATTGCCAAACCTGGTACAATAGAAGCTTCTGTGGGTAAATTTTTTGTCCAATTGGTACAGGATTTAACTGAAAAGATGCTGAGATGTTTGAAGCATGTGGATTTGTGGAGTATGTGACTACTTAAATTTGTTTATTATAGAAATACAGTGGACCAAAAATGTTTTGACACTTAAGCCATAACTACAAATGCGTGACTGTCACTGCAAGAGAACAAAATATCAAAGTTATAACAAGCCCAGCTGAACAGTGTAACATTTGCTATTAGATGTGTGAAACTAAAAACACATTCCTCTTGTGTTTCTCTACCAAAGGGACATCCAATCACTTAAGCTCAGGGATAACATCATTAGATCCATACTGGACCAGAGCCCTGGTACTGTGACGCTAACTGCAATGACGAATCCAATCAGACAGCTGACACTAATTCTGCTCTGCCCTTTACTGTGAACCACCACAGATTCCACAGCTAAAGCCCTCCAACTGGACCAAAAACTGTTGACTGATTTATCAGCCAACTGTCTAAATGAATGTGTCATGTAATATATTTTGTAAATACTAATAGGTTATGTATGCTAGGAATAAAAATTGTGCACCATTCAACAAAGAAGGTAACTGGCTTTACATGTCTAATGTTGTAGTCCTCAACCAAGTAAATCACCTGATCTAAGCTCTCAAAGCTTGGGATAATAAGAGCTGAACTACCACCACACATGTATTTTCTTCATATTATTTTATAGTTATAGTTACATTAACTACCTGCGAGGTTCCTCAGGGTTCAGTACTTGGTCCACTTCTATTTACTATAAAGACAAAACTTGGACTTATAAAAAATATCCCCTTAGTCAGGTCTTTTAAGTCACAAGAGGTTCGAAAAACTATGCGAGAGAAGTTTTATCCAAAGTATTACCCTTATTTCTAAAGAGTTCCCTATATTACTGTACCATAAGGCCAGCAGGCTGTTTACAATAGGCAAGCACAGAATATTTATTTTATTGAACACACACAATAATAACAAATTATATTTGAATCTAATAAATGTCAATCATTTTAAAAGGACTCCAATCTAGCTGACAGACCAGGTATTAAGTAGTAGTGATGCTCACCATGTTGAACACGGCCATGACTAGGATAAGTGCAGTGGTTGCCATGGTGAGCGCAAGTCGTATCCAGGGTTTGTTGGTGATGACTTTAGAGGAGCTGGGGAGCCAGGGCATTGTGCAGGAGGCTGCTTTGCCCCATTGCTACGGCAACAAGAGAAAAGTAAAAAAAAAAAAACAAGCTTAACTCCCACCAACGTCATTAGCATATCTGCTTCTCTTCCAAATGCTCAAGGTTATGGTTGTGCCCCACAAGTCAGAGACACATTAATAAACATAACTTCACAGTGAGTGAATATATAACACAAAAAGCCATCTATATCAACTTGAAAGAGGAAGTCAACATGAAATGTCATTCACAGTCCATTTTATTTCCATAATTTCCATAAAAATGCAATTGACTAAATTAAGGACTTCTTCCCTTTTGAAACATAGCTGGTACAATTTTCCTCCTCCTGTAGAGACTTTCATTGGCTGAAACAACTTTTCCCATTGTTTGTGTTTTCAATTAGTATTTTCAATAAAAATATACCGCCGACCCATTTTTGGGGGTTTGAAAAGAGAAGTAAAGGCTAAAAAAACCCAACGTGGTTGTTTTGCACAGAGAAAACTATCAATAAACTATCAATTCAAGCTAAATTTAAACTGAATGAAACAAGATCAAACCCTGCCTCTAAATGTTTTTATCTGAAATAAGACCTTACGGCCTTGAAGAAACAGATCTATTTGTAAAACTCACCTTGTACTGATTGCAGTACTAATAGAGAAGCTGTGTAACCTTTAGTGACTCAGTTTATTCTACATTGTCAGGGTGAGTATTAACGGAACAGCACTTTACAATATACTTAACCTAGACCCTGTGCAAGAATGCATTGGGCTTAAATCAAAAACAAGTAAATCAACCAATCAATCACGCGTTGCATCATCTATCCAAAAAATAGTTTTCAATATTTAAACACAGCACTTTTACTGGATAGCCTTAACCCCTCTTTTATATTTGTAAATCTGTGGGCCGAATGTGAACTCTAACATCAAACAAATGGGAAACAAAACTGAGAAAGCCTCTTAACTAAATTCCATAGAGCTCCAGGCACTTATGACTTTGACAGTTGTCTGTGAAACCAAAAGAGATTTCTATTATAAAAGAAACTCAAAATGTGAGTGCCAGAGTTTTATAAAAATGTCCCAACAGTCAAAGTTTACTGCATGAAAAAGAAACAACAAACAGCTCAGTAGAGAGTATCATCATTCAAGCTTTTTTTTTTTTGACACAAAAACAGAAAAAAACCCAAAAGTGTTTTGGACTAAGTAATGTCACCAGTGGTGCAGTCTACATTTCTGTAGTGAGTTTACTGTAATACAAACAGTACGCAACTCTCCCCAATTCCAAAGCATAACACCCCATAAGCACCAACACTACCACATTTACTAAACAGGGCTCTACACATACTTTTATTTTTAGGAGAACTTGTGCTAAAAATTAAAATAGATATATTACTTAGGAGCACAATAAACAAACAAAAAAAATATTTAATAAAATATTTTATAAAATAATATTTTATATCAAATTCAATATATATATATTTGGAATTTCTAGTCAAAACAATGGAATAAGAAAAATGAGTTACCAATCAAATAAATTCAGTATTGACAAATTTAATTTGCACTACAGAGGTGGCACAGAAGAAAAGAAAAGTGGCTTGTAGGTAAGCTCAGAGGTGGCATGAGTGCAATTAACTTAAATTCATGTTGAGATTCATGTTTTACACATAACATTTTGAATATAGAAATATTCAATGATATAAATAACTGAAATGATACTTTAAAAATGAAACTAAATCTGCCATTAGGTGGCAGTAACAGTAAACCGCTTTTATTACTGAATCATTCAATTGATTCCTTCGAACGACTGATTAATTCGGGAACAAAGCAAGTCCCTGCGTCCCAGTGTGCATATACTACCCACCCATTCAGCCCTTTCACATTAATTTCGGATGGATAATATGCACATTGGAACTCAGGCAGTGACTGTCTTTATGAATGGGTGATTGGATTGATTCAATAGATTTGTTTAAAAATGCAGATTCATTAATAAACGAAACAAGCTGTTAATGGAGATGTGTAGCTGCTAAGTTGTATGTTTTAAACTATTTTAGCTGACGAAATAGATCAAAATTAGGCAATACTGTTATAGTCAGAAGTGTAAGTAGGATAATATACATGCAATATTAACTTTTTGTTTACAGAAATCACTTACTGTTGTGTTCTTACAAGCCAAAAGTCCCCTGCTGTCTTCTTGTACCGTGTATGATAGTATGAGGTTTGTCTGGCTCATTTTTTGTTGTTTCTACAATGTTAACGTTCATGTCAACTGTTTCGCCCGAAGCAGCAGCAGCTTCAGTGGCAGGCTTACTAAAACACTGAAAGGGTGTAGTTTGTCCTTTAGTGGTTCACATTAGTTAATTTCAAGCTTGCACAATCGCAATACTCATTAAAAGAAACAGCGTGATTATCAAAAAGTCAGTCCTTTACAACACAGACAGTGTGAATTTATGAATGAACGTGTAAAAGGTCTGTAACGTTACATATCCGCCTGATTTTTCAAAGTGGGTATACACAAATCCTTCACCTTTCCATGCACGGCATATACCTGCGTATCACGTAGACTACACCACTGAATGTCACCATACAATGTGGCCTTTTTTATTATTGTCAATTCTGAATCTTCAGCTGAAACTGTTTGGTTAATTAATGGACAAATCAAGGTGAGCTGGTGGGTGTACGGCATAAAAACCCCTTCAAGGTCTTTGGAAGGTCATGTCTTCTAAAAATATAACAATGCCTCAATATACAGAAAAACAGGTTACGTTGATTATACTAGGAATTTAATAGAGTGTGAGGTTAAATCTGTCAAGGTCACCCCCTCCCCCCAAAAATTGAAGCCTATTTTTAAAACTAATAATTATTGCATTGTGACATTTTTGCATTATGACCCCAAATTCTAATGAGAATTTTCCTCAATAATTTACAGCATTCTCAAAGGTCATACTCAATAGACTCCCAGTTTGGAAATGTAGTAATACTACAATAAATGATTTTGTAATTTAAAATAAAAATAAATGTAAATAAAAATGGATGCAGAGCAATAAATACTAACATGATACACACTGCAAAGTTGAATTTTCAGCATCACTACTCCAGTTTTTAGTGTCTCTCTCTCTCTCACACACACACACACACACACACACACA
>JAUMHE010000072.1:4997946-5048471 GCA_032359235.1 Enteromius mattozi
TAATGTTTATCAGTACATTACAGAAAATAATGAACTTTATCACAATATGCTAATTTTTTGAAAAGGACCTGTATATATACGTATTTATTTATTTTTTTTCACAAATGATGGATGGCTGGTAGAATGACAGGAAAGAGAAAAATAACTGAGGTAGATGAACAGATTGAATCATAGCAGTGTAACTAACAGATGTCTCTTGCCGCTAATGAACTAAAAAAAAAAGATTCTAAAAGAAACATTTGTGATTCTACCAAAGAACATATGTAGAAATTATTTGCTCAGATGCTGTTCTGATTTTAAACAGCTGAAATCTATTAAACTTTACACACTGTAAATTTTTTTTTAGCCATGTTAATGTTAGAGATCTTATCAACTATAGGCTGATTAAATGACCAATATTTGGCTTTTTTATGTTTTTGGCATTAATCAACAACTGTGCACAGGTGGTTGATTAACATTTGTGATCAGCACGGTCAATGAAAAATGTTCTGTTTTTTGAATTGTGAATCAATTTTGTACTTTATCAGCCATTAGCAAACCCTGTTCTTTAAATATCCCATTGGCTTTGACCATGTAAAAACCCATACTGGTCGACCACTAATTAAGTCTATTTTCAACCTGGAGTTAAGTAATGCAAGAGGGTTAGCACAGGGTTACAGAGAACAAGAAACTCAAAGAAACTACGAATAATGTAAAATATGAAAAAGGATTGTGTTAGACGTTTGAAAAGCCCATTCATTTCTCTTTTTATTATCCTGTTACTTTTCCCCATTCCCTTTGTTTTCCTCTCAGAGACCACCCGGCTTAATGAAGGTCAAATAAAAGAAAACAAAATAATGGGATGTGTGCCATGTGCTGATTACGACTGCAGGAAAAGATGAGAAATTATTTATACTGTACAGTTTTTACCATTGCACTAAGAAGATGTGAGTGCTTTTAAATAACAGTCCATTAATGTATCATTTTCAAAAAAGAGACAAATCAAAGGAGGTTGTCCACTCTAATGTGTGCATGCGCTGTGGTCTGACAGAGTGATTGCTTAGGGAAATTATGTCATTAGTTCATCTTGTGATCATTTGTCTAGGGTAGAAATGGGCATGATTGTTGCTCTGTTAAAGTGCAGAAATATTAATTTGCTAAAATTAAAATATCACCAAAACCACAATGAGGACTAGATTTTACATACACCACTTAGACATACAGTATGTAAAATGACCAGGGTGTTGCTGTGAGGTTGCTAGGGAGCGCTCTCTGAGTATTAGGGGCCATTCACACAGAATGTTTTTATATGGAAACGTATGACCGTTGCGCTCAACATCTCGCACGTTGGCAATGTGTTTTTGAGGCGGCATGTCATGTTAAAAGAGTTTAAACTTTCACACACAGCCTCGCTCATTTGTGTCACTTGCAAAAGAGTGGACCAATCAGAAGACCACGAGGTGGGCCAAGCTTTTGTTCACAGAAGCGAGTTTGCATTGCAACTGATTCATTTAACGACAATTTAGGGGTAAAAAAAGTGCAAAAATAATTCACCAATTTTATTAATCAAAAAACAAATAATTATTAAATTTAGATACAATTTGACCAAACTGATCAAAATTGATAGTAAAGACATCTATAACGTTACAAATGATTTTCTAAAATTTCTATTTCATATAAATGCTTTTCTTTTCAAGTTTCTATTTAGCAAGAACTCCTGCAAAAATGCAAATGCAAAAATGGTTTCCAAAATATTAATCAATGTTTTCAACATTAGAAATGTTTCTTGAACAGCATATCAGCATATTAGAATGATTTCTGAAGGATCATGTGACATTGAAGCCTGAAGTAATGATGCTGAAAATTCAGCTTTACCATCAAAGGCATAAACTGCATTATAAAATTGATTAAAACAGAAAAAAACAGTTTTAAATTATAATAATATTTTAAAATATTACTATTGTTAATCAATTAAAGGCAGCGGCAAGTGCCTTTTACATATAAGTGTAAATACAGACAGAGGCTATTTACACTAAGTGCAAATAGCAATGGATTCTATTTACAGAATTTTCTGCTATTTATACTACTTATTTGAAAATTGTGGCAACCTTAGTATTGTAGTACATTATAAGACAGTATACAATAATAACTACCCAGTGCTTTATTTCAACCTTTTGATTATTTCCTTCATTTTTATTGAAAATAAAAGCTTTTCTGACGTGATTTGAATTTTGAAGGTAGAAAAAAGTTTGCCAAAAGGCAGATTCGACTGCATCAAAATTTTATCATCTGCACCACTGGAGCTGACAGCAAATGACCGTCTTTTGTAATGTTGACTGACTCAATCACACGCTGGTGGGCGGAGCTACTGTAAATAGCCTCTGCCAAAAAGGAGGGCTATTTGCACTTAGTGTAAACAGACACTCCATCAAATAAATTCTGTATTTGTAAGCATTAGAGACTTCTTTTAAAAACGTAAAAAAAAAACATTTGAAGGGTGGTCCATATATTTAAAAGTATGATTCATAACGCACAGTAACAATTCGGTGCTCTTTTTCAAACCTAAACTCTTTTCAGCACAAAATATATATTGAAGGTAATGTTTTATTCACCCTTGAAATGTAAAATGAGGCGTATCCGTAATTAGGCTGATGGTCCACGCTGAACTAATGTTCTGATTGAATGACCAGCCAGTGTGAAACTCTGCAGGAGGTAAATGAAGGAAACTCGCCAGCAAGAGCCGACTGCTGAAGCACTCACAGAACATACATACATGATTCAATCACGCCGAGCAGTGAGTGAGCGAAACATTGTCTCTGCCTTACGCTCCGTAATTGTTCTGCCAGGAAAGCCAAAAAAACAAAACAACTCCGATAACATTCATAGAGTAATGGAGCCGAGGGCATGTGCTGGAGCAGGGTGATATTTCACAGAGTGAGAGTGATAATTCCTGATGGAACAGAAGTGCCGCCAGTGATCTGCCTTTATCTCACCGCTCATATTTCACTCATTATTTCACACAAAACAGCAATAAGCACAACTAACCCAGGCAAGCAAGAGGCCTTGTACAGACTTCCGCCCCACCCGTATTCAACAGGAAACAGAGCTCTGGGGGGAAACAAAGCTATTTTGGGACAATGCAACTCTCGACCCCCTCCGCCTTCGGATATTAGCTGCCTATTGTGGTCATATAATGATCTCTTCGATACAGCTGCAGGAATGACTCACGCTCAAGCCTATCCGATACCTCGCCAAACAAAGCCTACATTAACTTCCTGTTCCTTGAAGGACCGGGCACCACTCAGTCAGCTCTGTTTATCCGTTCTTTGAAAGCAACAGGCAATCAAGTGCATCCCTCTCGGTCGTACCTGCTGATGCTTCTCGAATTCCAGTTTGATGGGGGACTTGACGCAGTTGCAGGTGTCGTGGTATGTCTGTTTGAGAGCCAGATCCATCAGGTGTTTGTGGTAGGCTCCCGCCACATTTCCACAGATGAAGATGATGATGTTAGCCAGGATCTGTAAAGACACATAAAACAGCTTTAGTGAGAAGTTTAGAGATACTGTATGCTGCAAAAACAGTACATTATATAAACACATAAGAAATGAACTTTTATTCAACAAAGACGCATTGAAAAAATATTACATTTATCAAAAGTGCCAGTAATTACATTTTATATTGTAACAAAAGATGAAAAATGTTTTCTAGATTTTCTATTCATTCATTAATTTCTATTCTATCCACAAAAATATTAAAAAGTATTTAATATTAAACTGTTTTCAACATTTATAATATTGATAATGATTTCTGAAGCATGATGTGATACTGAAAAAAAAAAGATATATATATATATATATATATATATAGATGTAGATATAGATATAGATATGTACATTTTATTTTAAAATATGATTTAGTTCTTCTAAATTTGAGTACTTTTTTACACTATTACTGTTTTTACTGTAGTTTGCACACAAACACACACACACACACACAATTTTGTAACATTTTTTGGTGGTTGATTTATGATAACTTATGATAGACAGTGTTTTTAACATTACATGTTATATATCAATATTATTGTGATCACAGTTGACCAGAAAAGGTAACAATAATAACATTTCTCTGTAAAATTATCACATAATGTAAACTGTAATCATATTGTGTCAAATATTTTGTCTTTAAATAAATAATTAAATATTTCATTTTTATTAATAAATAAACATTTATATATTAATTCATATATACATATTTAATTTAATATTTAGATATTACACTGATAAGGGGGGATGTGATAAATTTGTCATGAAAATAATATTTACATCATCATTTTGGGATAAATAAGCTTTTTTCATTGATGTATGGTTCGTTAAGATAGGGCAATATTTGGCCGAGATACAAATATTTGAAAATCCGGATTCTGAGGGTGAAAAAATCACAATATTGAGAAAATTGCCTTTAAGTTGTCCAAATAAAGTTCATGGCAATGCATATTACCAATAAAAAATTAAGTTTTGATATATTTACAGTAAAAAAAATTAATAAATATCTACATGGAACATGATCTTTACTTAATATCCTAATGATTTTTGGCATAAAAGAAAATTTAATATTTTTGACCCATACAATGTATTGTTGGCTATTACTACAAATATACACCATAAATGTTTTGTGTTCTAGGGTCACATAAAACAATTTATTAAATCCTTAAAATATCTTAAAATACACTTCATTTTCTTTAATCAAAATACAATTTTATGTAAATTGTATTTTATGTAAATTTATTTCAGCAATTACATTTTCAGGAACCTTAATTCCAAGCGAGTGTTTATAAATTATCAGTCTGTTAATGGATATGTTAAATATTTAGTACTGAATTAATGTGGAGACTCAGTGTGTAATCAATACAGCATTGGCATACAGTATAAAACAAGTAATGAATGCACTGAATTGCCTGGTAGGTACAGGAAGACATTAGTGCCAGACCACAGACACTTCAGTAAAATATGCACAGCAAGCCAAATGGCTTTTGACTGAGTTTCAAATGGCAGAGGTAAGCGCATTAGCGAAAAATGGAATCAGTATAAGGATCCAGAGAGGGATGTGCCTCTACATTGATTCGAAAGATATCGATCTTCAGGAAAAGTGAATTCAGTCCAGCCCATGAAAAGCTTTCAGCAGCCTCATGCATTATGTGAGACTGAGCAAATATCAGCGCAGTCCTCACAGTGCTGTTATCTTTCACAAACAGAGAGCAGGATGTGTTGGATAATTGGGTTTAATTGCAATAACTGGAACTAGACACAATTGTGTAGACACAAGAAGGCATAAGAAATAACAAACCCTACAATAATGAAGATCTGGCTCATGAATATTGGTGCATGCCTGGAATGTTCAAAAAGATTTTTAAGAATACCATGATGTAAAGATGTAGTTGAAATATATATTTTTTAATTTAAATAAATAAATAGATAATTAAATTAATGAATTAAAAAGGGCTTAATTTGCATCATGTAAATATAAAAGTTAATTATTATTTAATAAGTTAAATAAATATATAAATGAATAAACAAATAAATAAATTATTAGGTTTAATTTTTAAAGTAATATTTAATTTAGGCTTAATATAAATATATAATTTAATTATATTTTAAAATTCAAATAAATAAACAAAAATATAAAGAAATAATCTAATAACAAATAAATTAATACAGCTTAATGTAAATTTACAGTGTATCTGGAAATTATTTAATTGCCAATTAATTGGCAAATGATGATGATCAAAGCTTGTCGCATCATACTGAAAAAGATTTGAGGCTGCTATTGGTGTCAAAGGTGTTTTAACAAATGTTGTCATTATGGGGTATTGTTTGTATAATTTTGAGGAAAATAATGAATTTAATCCATTTTAGAATAAAGCTTTTAAAAAATATGGAAAAAGTGACGTGTTGTTAATACTTATGGATGCAATGTACCATTTTCATTATATTTTCAATTCAATTCAAATAAATGAATAAATAAATAAATAAATAAAATAAATAAATAAACACTAAGCTACTTATATTAAATAATAGGCTACTATTTTAAGCAAAAATTATAATTTATTACAAAAATATAATTTAATTATATTTTAAAATTAAAATAAAATATTGAAAATACAAATAAATTAATAAAAATAAAACATTTTTTAAGGAGTAAAATTTCATCTTGGTTTGATGTAAATACATAATTTATTCTTTAAATAAAAAAGAATAAATATACAAACAAATAATACATTTTGGCATGATGTAAATGTCACGCTCAGTAAACAGCAGAGACGAGAGGTAAAGTGAAACAGGGAAGTTTATTTGAACAGAGGAGTTTAACAATGCTGAGGATTTTGAAGCAGGTAAGTATCACAGGAAAGTGAAGCAGGTAAGTAGCACATGTAGCATGGGGTGCTATTGTTGCAGGTATGGAGGCAGTTCACAAGGCTTAGAAGGTATGTAGATAGGTGCAATAAGGATACTCCATCTTAATGGCAAAGTTCGTTGTCCAGTACAGGCAGGCAGGCTTTCAGGCAGACAGGTGAGCGTAGATACAACGAGAGTTTCAACCTTGAGCTCAGCCATCGACTGAATGGCTCAGTGGCTTCTTGTAGTGAACTGGTGAGTGTGAACAGGTGTCAATAATCAGGTGATTGTGAACGGGTGAATGAGACTGATCCAGGAACAGGTGATTGTGATGGGGTGAGTTCGGTGGAGACTGATCTGGGGACAGGAGATTGTGACTGCGTGACATTACCCCCTCCTCCACGAGCATCTCCTGACACTCGCATCCGACGGCAAGGGCGGCCAAGACCTCTGGGAGTGGGACAGTTCAGATGGGACTGGTGAAATTCAGCGGTCAGTGAAGGATCAAGTATGTCATCAGGATCGATCCAGCATCTCTCCCCTGGATCGTATCCCTCCCACTCGATCAAGTACTGGAGCCGCCCGTTCCGCCGCCGGGAGTTGAGGATCACTTGGACTCAGTAGATGTTCTCTGGAGTCTCAATCTCGGGTGGAGAAGGGGGTTCCGGGTGGTCTGCTGGAGGAGGGAACAGAGGATCAATGTGGCGTTTTAACAATGACACATGAAAGGTGGGTGCAATGCGGTAGTGAGGTGGAAGTTGTAACTCATAGTACACTTCATTGATACGGCGTGTGATTGGGAAAGGACCTATGAATCTGGGACTCAGCTTGAGGCAGGGCAGCCGGAGGTTGATGTCCCGGGTTGAGAGCCAGACTAACTCGCCAGGTTGGTACTCAGGCGTTGGGAAACGACGGGTGTCTGCCCATAGCTGATGCCTCCGGACTGCCCTCTGCAGGTGGACGTGTGCTGAGTCCCACACCCTCTCGCTCTCCCGGAACCAGAAATCCACCACTGGGACTGAGGAGGGTTCGTCGTTCCAAGGAAAGAAAGGTGGCTGGTAACCTAGAACACATTGAAAGGGTGTTAAGCCGGTAGTTTCTTGCCTCAATGAGTTCTGGGTGTACTCAGCCCAGGGCAGATACTGGCTCCAGGAATTCTGGTGGTCATGGCAGTAGGCTCCGAGGTAGCGACTGATTTCTTGGATTTTCCGCTCCGTCTGGCCATTCGTCTGAGGATGGTAACCCAGAGATAAGCTGATCGAGACCCCTAACAAACGGAAGAACTCCTTCCACACTCGAGATGTGAATTGGGGTCCTCGGTCAGAGACGATGTCCTCTGGAATTCCGAAATTTCTGAAAACTTGGGAAAATAACAACTGAGCAGTGTTCATGGCAGTAGGTAATCCAGGCAAGGGAATTAATTTCCAGGCTTTTGAGAAACGGTCAACTACAACTAAAATGGTCGTGAAACCATCTGATTCAGGCAGGTCAGTGGCAAAATCAATCCCTATGTGGGACCAGGGTCTTTGAGGAAGAGGTAAGGGAACCAGCTTACCCTCGGGCAGACGACGGGTGGTGTTTGTGATGGCGCAGACGGAGCATCCATGGATTTAGCGTTACACGTCCCGGGCCATCCGAGGCCACCAGAAGTTATTGTGGAGGAGCGAGAGGGTGTGTCAGCTGCCTGGGTGTCCGGACCCTGGGGAGCTATGCACAGAGTCCAGAAGGCATTGACGGAGAGAAGATGGTACATACCGTTTACTTTCTGGACCTCCTGGCGGAGCAGGTTCGTGGAGCGTGGCTTGCTGGATCTGGTCATGGAGGGACCACTGAATGGGAGCGAGGAAGACTGACTGAGGTAGGATGTACTCTGGTTCACCCGGTGCCGGATCTGGCTGATGGAGACGAGAAAGAGCATCTGCCTTAGTGTTCTTGGTGCCCGGTCGATAGGAGATGTTAAAATCGAACCGGGTGAAGAACAGGGCCCACCAGGCTTGACGTGGGTTTAATCGTTTCGCCTCTCGCAGATACTGCAGGTTTTTATGATCCGTAATCACCTCAAATGGAAACTTTGCTCCCTCAAGCCAGTGACGCCATTCCTCGAGAGCTAATTTAATGGCCAACAACTCACGGTTTCCTACATCGTAGTTCTAATACCGGGGATAGCTTCCCTCGAGAAGTAGGCGCAGGGATGAAGGACTGGAGGTTCTCCGTGCCACTGTGAGAGGGTGGCTCCTACGCCTGTGGTGGCGGCGTCCACTTCCACTACGAACTGAGAGTTTGGATCAGGATGTCGAAGTATGGGTGCGGTGCAGAAAGCCGTCTTGAGTCTTGTGAATGCTTCTTGTGCGGCAGAGGTCCAGGTGATAGCCTTTTTTGCTTCTTTAAGCAGAGAGGTTACTACAGCCATGATTTTACTGTAACCAGAAATTAAACGTCTTTAAAAATTTGCAAACTCTAAGAAGCGTTGTAACTCCTTGACCGTAGTGGGCGTTGGCCATTTGTGCACCACTGTCACCTTCTTAGGGTCCATCTCGATACCTTCCTATGATATGAAGTAACCAAGAAACTGTACTCGGGTCAGGTGGAACTCACACTTCTCACCCTTCAGATAAAGCTGATAGTCTCTTAGGCACCTGCTTAACGTGAGAAATGTGAGAGGGTAAGTCAGTGGAATAAAGGAGGATGTCATCTATATAGACTATAACAAAACGGTGAAGCATATCCCGGAAGATCTCATTCATAAAATTTTGGAACACCGAAGGTGAGTTCGAGAGACCATATGGCATGACCCTATACTCGTAGTGACCGCTAGGGGTAACAAAAGCGGTCTTCCACTCATCACCTCTACGAATCCTGATGAGATTGTACGCACTGCGTAAGTCAAGTTTACTGAAGATCATGGCTTGTCTTAACTCTTCGAGAGTCGAGGGGACGAGTGGGAGCAGATAGGCGAATTTAATGGTTTGATCATTAAGGGCTCGGTAATCGATCCATGGATGAAGTCCGCCATCCTTTTTTGCCACAAAGAAGAAACTAGAGGTGGCAGGCGAAGTGGATGGCTGAATGAACCCCTTCTCCAGTGCCTCTGCCACATATTCCTCCATTTCCTTACGTTCAGGGAGTGAAAGAGGATAAACTCGGCCTTTGGGTAAGGACGCATTCATCAGGAGATCAATTGCGCAGTCCCAATGATGATGAGGTGGTAATTTCGTGGCTGCGGTTTTGCTGAATACATCCTGGTAATTAACATACTCAGGAGGAATGGGGGAGTCAATAGGCACGTCAGGGCTTTCGATGGTGGTGGAGCAACAGGGAATGTTACGCTGAGGATGAGAGAACAGACAATTGCTCTGACACTGATCACTCCATTTTAACACTTCACCTGTTTTCCAGAGGATCCGAGGGACATGTGTCTCGAGCCAAGGTTGGCCCTACAGAACATCCACTGTGGTCTCAGGCAGAATTAAAAAGGAGATAGACTCCTGGTGAAGACAACCAATCCGAAGGATGAGGGCTGGTGTGCCACCTGGTCGGGCATCCAGGGCTTTTCCTTGGATCGTGGTAATTCGGTAAGCTGTGGGGCTTTTGAGTTTGGGGATCCGTAACGCCTCCAGACAACGTGATGACATGAAATTGCCGGCAGCTCCTGAGTCCACCAACACTTTCACAGGGGAGAGGTGTGTGTCAAAGACAATCATAGCATCAATAAGAGGTATGGTATGAACATTACTGATAATGTGACCCACACTCACCGAAGGCTTTGAGGGATGAACAGGGCATTGCAGGAGGAGATGGGACGAATTGCCACAGTACAAACACAGACCCCCTTGTAAACGTCTTGTGCGTTCATGTGCAGTGAGATGGTAGGTGTCCGTGTGCATTGGCTCTTCGGTAGAGCTGGAAGGAGGCGTGAATTCCGCGGGGCTTTCACAAGTAGTTAAATGTTGGGATATGGTAACTGCCCTCTTGAGAAATGCATCGAGTCCCACGTTATCATCATATATGGCCATTTGTAAGCGAACATTTGGGTTGAGACCCCGACGAAACACAGCCAGCAGTGCCGAATCATTCTATCCGCTCGTAAGGGCTAGGGTGAGGAAACGAAGGAGACTGATCTGGGGACAGGAGATTGTGACGGCGTGACAGTAAATATATAATTTAACTATATTTTGATAATTTAAATGAATAAAAAATTAAGAGGTTATATTTTCTAAATACAATGAAAATTAGTTTATAATGAAAATAATGATCCAGACAGGTTCTTCCAATTCACCCACATAGTAAATGAGCTAAAACCAAATTTGGGGTATGGTAGCTTGTGATGTTGTAAAGAAAACCACAAAAACGTGAGTATTGTAATATATATATATATATATATATTTAATTTTTTAATTTTTTTACAAGGCATACAAAATTCTGTAATTATTTTTATAAAGTGGACCAAGGGGTGAATCAAACTCATTTCCTGTTGTAATACCCAGTATGCCAGAAATACTGTCAATAAACCATAATTTGCATCTGAGCTCTGAACATTTCTTTAATTTGCCCCATTTATGTGGTCAGTCTCGCCTGAGCCTCTTTCAGACTCATCAAATTCGCAGCTTCTCCATGGCAACCTCCACACACGTGTCCGAGTGAAGCGCTGGAGCAAACACAGCCAGTAAGAACAGACCGGGCTGTTAAGGCTCACCCCAGACTGTGCAAAGGCCTCTGTCGTTTTAATTAGACTTACAACCTCCTGCTAATATCACTCAATGACATTATTAGCAGATTAAACATAATCCACTGCAGCCAATTACACAACACTCTTCTTCAATTAGGTACACAGTCAACAAAGAGCTCCTCAACGACCCCTCAGCATCTCAAGGTACATTGTTAGGCTTCCAGAAATTGATCATGACCAATCGAACGTTAATGAAGGAGAAGAGCTGTCTGCCCTGTGTCTGTGTAAAGACTTCAACAACAACAAAAAAAAATTAAACAGGTGATATAATGTACTAGTGTTAAATAATGATTGATTGAATGTTACATACATGTATATTTCTCAATTAGCTCTGGTTTATCCATTTGATTGGTTGATATTATAACATTATAAATAAAGAGCTGGTTAAAGTTTGTGTTTTCTCTCACTCCAACTGGGGTTTCTCTTTGCAGTGAGCGAAAAAAATTAAATAAAATTTGCAGTGGCATATGCATATGCATATGCATATGCAATGAGCATGGAGGGGAAATTGCTTTGCTTATGTAATGTATTTGTAACTGGATTTTAAGTGTGCTCCTCGCTGACTAACATAGGTGCTTTTTAAACTATAGGCAATTTTGGACTAAAGATAACTCTTAAAACTCTCTTGTTTATTGCACAATAATGTTCAGAAATATATGTATGTATATATTTGTTTTCTCCCAAGTAAAAACAATTTGCACCAGTGCAATTTCCATCACATCTCAAATTATGCATTGTAATGAGTTTAATAGCATTTGGTGATGAAAATGAAGAGTGAAAATTATATTTGTAATTTTTTGGGGGATAATAACTGACTGACTTCATTATCAGGCTAGAGCTTAATTTCTTTCAAATTACAATTGATCTCAATATAAACAAACAAAAATATTAAACTAGATATTTCTCAAATACTAACTAAGTCTACCTTTTCTCCAAATCTCTCATGTACTTCCTTTCATATTCAGTGTTATTATAGTATGGTTTATATACTACTAATATGAATATAATTAATAATATTATACACCATATTTAATAATATTTTTAAATGTTTTTTAAATAAATGTTTCAATATACATAAATACATGTCATATGCATATATTTTAGATTTAGTTTTCATTTTAATTTTAATTTAAGTTTTTGTGAATTTCCAGTGCTTTTTAATTTTTATTTGCCTTTTTATTAATAGTTTATCTTTATTTTTAGTAATTTTGATACTTTAATGTAAATTCATTTTTATTTATAAATTATATTGTCATGAGTGCCCTCAAGCGCCATAAGAGGGCACTCGCTTCACTTCACCTTCCCTGGGACGAATTCCTTCATGAACTTCATATCCCATCATGCACTGCACACCCACACCTGTTCACAGTTTGCAATCATCACCTTCAGCTGCTGTTCACAATCACACCCACTCACATTCACTATTTAACTGGTTCATTTTCATCTGTTTAACGCTAAGTATCTGCACCGGCAATCTACTAAGCGTTTCTTTCTTGTGTTTGTTTTGTTGTTTTGACCTCGTTCTGTTCACCGACTCTGTGATTGTTCGCTACCTGCCTCAACCATTTGCTCCTGTATCTCGACCACGATTTTGCCTTGCCTCTATTGTACCTATCTGCCTGTGTTTTTGACCCAGCCTGTTGACCACTGAAATAAAGTTCTTTGCACATGGATCCGAACACTCATGCCGCAGTCATTACATATATAAATGTATTTATACCATTTATTTCAATTAGTTGCCAAGACATTTGTAATTTTTTTATTAAAAAAAAAATATTTACATTGTATTTTATTTTAGTCTTATTTTAATTTTAGTTACCAATAACAACATCGGTAATGGAGAATATTTTAAAGAAATTAAATAAAATATATTACATAAAAATATTGATATAAATACACACACATACAGGATAGTTTTAGAAAATGTTTATATTCATAATATATATTATAAATAAATATACTAAGTACATAAAAATAACGTTTTCTGAAATATATACATGCGTTTGTATTTATATATACATAATAACTATACACAGTACACATATATTATGTAAATAAAACTTCTTTTTTATATTTTATCTATCTATCTGTCTATCTATCTATCTATCTAAATCACTAAATTTGAATTGGGCTAAATTATATTTTTACAACATTTCATGTACACAACATGCCTGATACCCTCTGACACAATTAAAAAATATATTTTCACACCTTTTGCGTAATTTGACAAAATTACAGCTTGTTTGGAAATGGCATGGCAACATATTCTGCTCACAAGTGAAATTTACCCTAATGCAGACTGTCTTCTCTCGTATTCTATTTAAGGGCTGGTCCACCTGCATAAGACACACCTGTATCTCACCGGGACAGCTTTATAGGACAGGTCCTTCGAGAGCAGCCTTAATAAGTCATTCTTCCGGCTGTAATCACTGAGCGGGAGGAAGAGACCAGTCATAAAAGTAAACGAGCACAGAGCAGGGTCTGCAGGGAACCATAGCTTAATTACAAAACACTGGCATCTGACATCATCTCTACAGCTCCACCGACCCAGACAGATGTGACCCGGTTTTCAACTTTATTTATTTTTAAGCCTCCGATTAACACGAGACCTTCATTCGCCGAGTACATCAGCGCTAAAAGTCCTGAAAGTGACGTCCAAAGCCTCTAACAAACAAGACCCGACCCGCAGCTCTGGAGAGCACCTAACATAAAGAGGTCATAACGCCTCTAATGAGAGCGAGGAAAGCTTGATTAACCGCCAGCGCTGAATGCAAAGGGCCTTTAAGGTGGGTTTTAATGAAGCTCTTCTACTGTTGGAAGACTGACCGTGGTGAAAGTGTTTACAGATCCTAAAGAGGATTATTTTTAAGGTTTTTAAATTGGACTGGACAACAAGCTTATAATAACAATCTACGCCCTTCCGCAACTGGGTTTTTGAACGTAATGCTGCTGCCTCTCGAACACAATCTGACAGCCAGTATTTTTGTGTTCTTGTGGACCATGTGACTCGAGTGTTGCCTTGGTTACATGCGCTGTGTCTGAAAAACATATCTGCTGGAGATCTGCTTAGGAAAATAATAATAAAAAAGGTTCTGGGAAAATCGATAGAAAGGTAGGCATGGATTATTATTTAAGAGTTGTGTAAGACTCTTTAGTACAGCAGACCGAAACAAAAAGAGACTGGGGCTAGTTGTCACAGTTTTTACTCCTGTGAATATGCATCACCAATGGTTAATATTTAAAGGTCAGTTTTTGCATAGGCACATACCTTATAGTTTTGACTAGAAAAAAAAGCTATTCAACATTTTATTGCCCAGGAAAGAAAGGTATAATTAATCAACACACACTGACCTTTTGTGACAACATGCAAATGAGCTCCAACAGCAGGACATGCAGGCATGCTACATGAAGCAAGTTGTCACAATTAGAACCTGCTGTTTATTGATTTGAGAAAACACTGCGTTTTTGTTTTTTTATATGAAGTGCTAGGGAAATAAAGTTGGTTATTCACTAGTATTGTAGCAGAAATTCAACAGTGTAATAATTATGAAGCACAAAATTAAACAAGAAATCATTTTGGCAGTGGATTTGGTAATTAATAAATTGTAAAGTGTTAAAATTTGTGTCACTATTTGCCCCACGAGACAAATACCCTCAGTAAAATATAATTTTAAAATGGCACTACCATGATGCTAAAAAGACAAATTGTTGAATAAAGTCTTTTGTTTTTATTTGCGAACAAGAAGTTTTCTCGTAGCTTCATAAAATTATGGTTGAACCCCTAATGTCACATGGACTATTTGATCTCCTTGTTACGTTTCTTGACGTTGATCGTGTTAATTACATTGCTGTCTATGGAGGGTCAGAGAGCTGTCATAATGCATCAAAAGTAACTTCATTTGTGTTCTGTAGATGAACGAAGATCTTACTGGTTTGAAACAATATGGAGATAAGTGATTAATGAAAATATTCATTTTAAGATGGAGTCAGTGTTATAATGTTATAATCTTAGTCAATGACATTTTTTTCACTGACGAAAACGAGATGATAACGAGCTAAAACTCATCTTAAATGACAAAAACTGTGTTGAAAATCTATTGACATTTGTGTCAACAAATGAAAACGAGACAAAAATGTTAGGGAGGGACGATTTAGTTTGCTTTAATTTAGTTGCTATTGTCCAGTTCATTGATGTTAATCGTGCAACAAAAGAAAGACAGAAAATCATTCAGTGCTCATGACTGAATTACTTAGTAATCCAAAAGATTAATCAAAATTTATTTATAGAAATAAATATTTCTGCTTGAAAGAATTAATAATATGGTAAATAAGTTGTTGCATAAGTGACGTTATTAAACTAATTTCGGGAGGAGCGTGTTCGAATAATCAATCGCAGCTGGCTCCACTTTCCAATCATCTCGTTAGCCAATCCAGACCAAACATATCCACAATAAATACGCCCACCTCCTTCCCTTCCGCATCTCATTCTAGCATTAAGTGCTCTCGCTCTGCCAGTCAAGCCTTCTAAACTCTGAATACTCGTCCAAGCTCGATCAAGAGAACCCAGCTCCTCTCCCAGCCCAGCCAGCTTTCAAGCCGCTGCCCCGACGGAATTCCCACGGGAGCCCGCGGCTTCCATTCGAGGCCGCAAGCTGCGCGCTCTCGATCTCTCTCTCTCCACTCTTCCAACGAAAGAACCCACGCTACTCACCTCTCATCGGCTTCCCCCTTCATTTTCTCCGCCCAGACGTGGAACAAAGCGCAGTGTTGCCAACCTCTTCAATCAAAGCAGCAAGCCAGCTCGTACACGCTAGATGTCGCCGATGACGTCATACGTAATCCGTATAGTCTCTACGCCAATGCGGCAAATTATTTTGCTTCTCTGTGGTCACTCAATGTATTTAATGCACTCAATTCTCAACATAATGTTTCATTGATAAAAGTATTTATCGACTCCTGTCAACATTAATAATCTGTCCACTGAATTGTCATTATTTCCTGTCCCTAACTTTACCTATCATCTATTATCAGGTCCGATGCATGGATTCCCCTCCCACCTCCGCAGAGGCTTTTCCCCCTCCCACTTCTATGTCCCATCCATTTCCTCCCACCATCACTCATCCCTGTCATCCCCGAGCCAGACTCCTTCCCTCCACCCCCAAATAACGTGTGGACCAACCAACACCCCAATTTCGTCCAGCATCTCTTCTCTCCATGCCTTCTTTGGGGGGCACATGATTGGCTGCTGTCCTCTCCCTTGCATATTTTGGGGGGCACGCAGGGTTCGAGCCGGTCGCCAAGCTCCCGGGTCGCCCCCGGACAGCACACCAAACATGCTTATTATTATTATTATGAGGAAGCGCGAACTTGTGAAGTGACGTTATTAAACTAATTTCAGGAGGAGCGCGTTCGAATAATCAATCGCAGCTGGCTCCACTTTCCAATCATCTCGTTAGCCAATCCAGACCAAACACATCCATAATAAATAAGCCCACCTCCTTCCCTTCTGCATCTCATTCTAACATCCCTCCTCCTCCCCTTCTCCGCCTCGTCCCGCGCCTTCCTATGCGGGGGCACGCAGGGTTCGAGCCAGTCCCCGCCAAGCTCCCGGTTCACCGCCGGACAGCACGCCAAACGTGCTTATTATTATTATTATGAGGAAGCGTGAACTTGTGAATTAGCCTATATAACCATTGGTATTTCCTTGAAAAGAAGACCATGTTCTTGTTCTTTATTAGAAGTGGTTTTATTCAATCTTAACATAATGGCATATTGTGTATCATTGCAGGTAAATTAGTGTCTATCATGATAAAAACTTAATGTCAGACATAATGAGTTTGGAAAGTTTAGAGAAATACATAATAAATGCATAACACTTTAACTAAACCCATTAGAATTTAGGCAACTAAATGTGCTGTAGGTTTAGTCGACTAGAATCATATGATATTTAGTCGACTAAAACTACACTAAAACTAAATTTTTTTTAAATCAAGTTGCTGTCAAAATTAAGACTGGGTTAAAGAATAGAAGATCAGGAAGGGAACCTTGTGGAATTACACTAGATGGAGAAAATTTGCCCTTTATTTCTGAAAGGAAATGTGTCATTTAAGTGGGAAGGCCATGTGATGAACAAAACAGCGAGTCTGACAGTGGAGGATCATGGGAATGTGCCCTCCCATGACAGCAAAGCCATATACAGTAGGTCATGGTAAAACACCATCACCCCTGACAACCCCTGCAGGAAACAGAGTAGAAACATCCTTCCACATTCCCTCCCTCACTCTGACTTACATTCTCCAACATATTCTCGTGCCTCAGACAACTTTGTACAGGACAAACTCTTTGGTCTCTTTGTGGCATTCTGGTGCTCAAAGACTGTCGCCGTTTATTCTTAGATACTAGCTGTTCCTTTCTCAGCCCACACAATTTCAGGGAACCAAATCAACTGGAATGACACGCACACACACACACTTACCTGCCAGACGAGGGCCTCCATGTGGTCCGTAGTGTTCGAGAGCCAGATGCTGAGCACTAGTGTGTGGGAGGATGAAGTGAGGACACTGGCGATGACGGCATCCCTCATGGAGAACGGCAGCATGGTGTACACCACAAACACAATAAACAGGAAAAACGACACCTGCAAACAGAGTTAACGGTGCATTAGAGTGCCATTTAGCGGCTACGGCTCACAAACATAGGATAGAGATCAGATCAGGATGAACACTAAAATACACTACATGACTTTTGCCCAGATTTTTGCCCTGACGTACAGGTTGGAAAAGTTGACGCTATAGTTCCTGAAATTCATAGTCACATAGTCACTATTTTTTAGCATCAGGCTATTGGAGATGGTGTCTAATATTTTGAGCCGATTTTTACAATGCATATTGCTTACATTTGTGATGCATTTGTGTGTCTCATACCACTAAGGTACGTGTTTCTGTTTATTGTTTACTTGTTTATATAATACACATTTTTTTCATTTTCATTTTTATCACAGAATAAGACAGAAAATATATTTTATATTTTATATGTTTCTGTAGGCTACTGTAATAAATGCTATTTCAGTTAAGACTGAATATTTCAGATTCTTTATTTATTACCTCAAAACACATTTCAAACATATACTATACTGTCACAATCATGCATATGTTGTCTTTACATATTTTTTTTTTAAATTCTGTTTAGCTGCAGCATGGCAGGATGCCATATTAGGGATCTCCTGGCATGTTATCACTTATATGAGTGCATTTTGGACTTTCTGCTCAAGAGCACCCTCCAGCTTCGAGAATGAATGAAACACTGCAACGGAGCGCTCCATAATGTTTACATCTCCTTATTTTGGATACAAATAAAATATCAGGGCACATTTTCTATTTGAATTTAGATTAAGATTTATTCACACTGATCCCTGAAAAAATGCAACTTAATTCAAGTTTTGCTCAAAAAAGAATGCATGAAGCTAGAAATCTTTTTTTTTCTTTATTTTAACATATTGCACGTTCAAATATTCATACAGAAAAATGTTCTGGAGGCCAAATTTTTGTAAAATTATAAAAAATGCAGGGAAAGTGTTATGTGGCAAAAAGTAGTTGCAGAAGATAAATACAATAATATGCCCAAAACTTTTTACTGCACATCTTGCACGATTTTGAAGGAAATTAAATAACGAATAACGTTGTTAGGTTTAATTCCAGCAGGAAAATTGTAGATTTAGGGATTTGTCTGGCTATTTATGTCTTTGAAATTAGCTTAAATTAACATTGAGTCACCATATGCAATGTTTTCATAATGATTCAAGACAAGCTCTTCAAAAAGTGAGCTGATACCATGATGAAACACTGGTCGTGAGTGTTTGTTTGCTTGCCTTCGCCTACAATACTGAGAGAGCGACAGGCTCTCAATCAATACTGACAGTTTGATATGTTTGTGCACAAAAGCCTTTATTACAATAGAGTTTCACAATTCATGCTGAGGTGGACTGGACCTTATTCTGACACTGCCACCTCACAAACGCAAACCACTTATATTTATGAATCAACATCAATAATGGACTTAAAAATGCAAAATCATCTGTGCATATGTGTGTAATGTATTTTGGGCTTACGCATTATGTGTGTAATATATTTGCGTTCCGGCTCAGCTGTCCAATATAGTATAAATTTTTAAAAAGATTTTTATATAATAACTTCCTCAGCCTGCAACCTGTCGTAACAGCCTGTTTACAAAACCAATCTTGCTGCACAAAATGTGCTGCTCAAACTGTTCATACTGAAATGATCAGGGACAATGTTAAAAATAAACTTCAGCCACTTTTTCCTAACGCTGGGATCCTTCAAAATGATATAAAGAGAGGCTAGAAGCAGCACAAGGTTTGGCAAACATTCCCCACATTTTACTGTTATCACTGGTTTAAATGGTGTCTAGGAAAAATATTTTCTATCCTGCTTTCATCTTGTTACCTCAGGTTTCTGATCATCCGGTAGGCCTCATTGACGTAATAAACGTGGGCGCTCCTGAGCTGATGCATTCATCACCAGAAAGTTACGTAAATTCAGTTTAGTAAATGTACTTTTTTGACTGGAAAGATGGAGTAGTTCTAGAAGTTTCAGTGCACATCGAGCTCTTTTATCTCAAAAGATTAAGGCATTTGTTTGAAATCTGACTTGCAACTTTTACAAGAGGAGTATCATACTCTGCTAAATTGAATGAAGGTGAAAATTAAGTGAAAATAACTGAAAATATATATTAAAAGAAAAACAAATTTGTATATTATTTGGGTCACTAACTATTAAAGTAAACTTACTATTAAGTTTTGCCTCAGTAAACTCTTAATTTGCTGGTTATCAGTAGTTAGTAAGGTAGTCTTAGGTTTAAGTTTAGGTGTGGGCTAGGATTAAGGGGCCTAAAATATGTTCATGCAGGATAGTTCAACCCTCTATTTGTTATTGTCTTTCTCCTGTTGAATACCAAAGAAGAATTTTGACGAATGTGGTAGTTGATGGTAGCCACTGACTTCCATAGTAATTTTTTCCATACTATGGAAGTCAATGGCTACCAACATGTTAATACCAACATTTTTCTTTTAATTTCTTCTTATGTGTAACAGGTATAAGAAACTCATACAGGTTCGGAATGACAAGAGGATAAGTAAAGAATTTACATTTTTGGGTGAACTATCTCTTTAATATGCTAATGAGGGCAGTATTATGTTGATGAGCTCATAGTTGTGACATCACAATGACATGTTTGTGTAGCTTAGTTTGCTGGAATACACTACACGACTTTTAAATCTAAGCAGAACACTAGGCATCACTTATCGACTCTGTAAATAGTGACAAAACTGGGCATCATACACTACACGACCGAGGCGGATTATACACTTCCAGATGTTAAAGTTGTTCCGATCATGACGAACTTACGCAGAAATGGGTGCCTTGTTGCTAGGAGACACATGACAAATGAAAACAAATGTGTGGGAAAAGTGGGGCAAAAGTCGCGTAGTGTATTCCAGGCTTTAGTTTCTAAAAAGTGGAATTTTACACGTTGCCAAAACTCATATATTTCAAAAGAACACAAAATCCACAATATGTCTCCTTTAAATGATCTATAGTCTTTCAGTTAGTGCCAAACTGCAAGTTTCATCAGGTTTTTAACGCTTCAACGATGTAATACGCTCATAAATATTCCAAAACTTATGTTTTATATTTTCTTTTTACACTGAGTGCTGTTTTTTGTGTGTGTGAGTGAGGGCTCAATATAGCACTGGAGGAATGGCAGATAGGGCACTGGACGGCAGCAAAGCCTAATGGATTTCTGGCTTGGTCAACCTCACAGACCACACACACACACAACCACAGCCAAAAAACAAACAGATAGCAGGGCAGTGATTTTTCCAGACAGAACATGTCTTGAGCCTTATCGATTGCCGTTTCCACTCAGAGGAGGATCAGAGAAGCCGTCAGGAATGGTTACATTTGGCTTGTGAAGGAGAGAGAATCCCCAGCTAGCAGACAGAACGCTCTGCTGGGCTCCGGGCCGAGGGGCGTCTCGCACTTTCACCTCGGATTGGACAGATAGTTTATGTTTTCGCTAAAGTTTTTGAAATGTCAGAGCTCAGACTCAAGAACTGGCAAGGTTAAATGCTTAATCTCTCCAATGAACTGATTGCTTGCCAGTTCCATGCTTGCTTAAAGTTTTGGTCTATTGGCTAGCAGGATTGAGACTGGCAGTTCAATTCAGTCAACTTATTGTACATCAGACCAGGTTATACCGCACTGAATCCTAAATGTTTTCTCTTGTTCTGGCCTCTGGCTGGCAGGGCATGTATGCTAGAGTCACAAAGAAATCAAGCATTACACAGCATTAAACTGACAGGTCAAGTGAACATATATACAGTTAAACAGTTTCAAGGAGAAATAATTGCTGTAAACAAGAAATATTCAAATGAATATGGATATATTTCGTATTCATTCCACAAAGTTTTCAAAATCCTAAAACCTATGTCCAAATTTAGGTTGCCAGATTTTCAGTGTGGACTTTTGGATGTCACTGTATCTTTCCATAAGGCTCTTTTTTTTTCTACCCAGTCTTTGTGATTATGACTTGTTGGGCTGAGAATAAATAGAGTCACAGCTGGTTTGAGCTCTGTGAAACTCTCAGATCTCATTTGGAGCGGTTTGCCGGTATTAATCAGGTTTGAATTATCACAGGCATGCAGTAGCTGCCAATGAGATTTGCATTGAGGTTTTGACCGTAAGTCACAGATTTCTAATTCACAATATAGATGGAAAAAATGCCCAGCCAGGAATCCAAATATCATTAATCCAATCTGATGATATTTTAAAATATTAACAAGTCTAATTATAATTTAGCTCATTATTAATGTGTCCCTGTAGAGAATCTGATTTTTTGAGTTCATAACATTTTTTATAATCATCTTTTGTGGCCAAATCTTTAAATACATTTTCAGCTGAACTATTCCTGGATTAAGGTTATTATAGTTAACTAAGACCATAAAAAACATTTGTTATTTGGAATAATATATATACACAGTATATATATATTATATGAGCCAATTCATTTTCATTTAGTTTAACTTGATGTATAATAAAACAACTAAAACAAAATGTAATAATAACCTATATACACATTTTAAAAAATAAGAATTAATAAAAATGACAGACACACAATAAAAAACAAAACCTTTACAAACTGAAAAGCAAACAGATTTGCTATGGATTTTTTCTTAATCTGAATGAAGAGAAATTCAGATGTATATATGCATATGTACTATATGTTATTCCCACATATTTGATGAGCACAGTTTGTAAAACATAATTTGTTACTCACATTACCTTAAATTGCCTTTTCAACATATCATTCCAAGTCTTATCATGATTTTATAGCTATATTGATCTAGAATATTGTGTTCAGATATTATTGTTATAAAACCATCAAGTAAAATTAGATTGTAACATATGTTAAGCATATTCTTCAAGGGTTGCTAAGGCAACAGATGGTAGTAAATACATAAGACACACTTAACAGGTTTGCTTTTTCATAGTGAATAAGATTATGTGGTCTACAGGGATTCTAATGTCTGGTTAACCAGTCTGCACTGCTTTTGTATTAGGAAAGCAAATGGAAATGGAATAATCTGATAATCTGAAAGCCTTCCATTAAAAGAATAATGGTGGAACATATAATAAGTAGCGTTGTTATCAGATGCAGTCCAATCACACTTATGGATCTCAGGGAAAACTCAAATAAACAGGTTAAATTGAGGATATTTTGCACAAAGCATTTAAATGATTAACCAACTGGTATGATACAAAACAGCAAATTTGAGGTATCGGTTGTGTCTCGGCATAGTACTGATATACTGTTTATAACAACTAACAACTAACAACATACCAAAACTTTATTTTGTTCATTTACCTGATATATTTAAGCTGTTTAGATTAATATGCAGTAAATAAATTAAACGCTTTTATTAATGTTATTTGAAATGTTTTGATTCAGGCCAAACTGTCATTCATCACCATTGTGTTTCACTTACAGTAACTAAATATGAGAAAAAGTGCAAAGCAATGGTATGGTATCTTAATGTGCAAAAGCTAAAAGGTACAACTTTTTAAAAATCTTAATTACCCTTAAATTCTATATATTAGTACCTTAAATGTACCAATAATGGTAAAGGTGAAAAAATTATCATGTGTAGTTTATTTGTGTCATTTACAGTGTTACAACTAAAATTTACTATCAGAATAAACCTTAACGCATTAACTACATTAATTCCTGACTGACAGCAGTGGCAGCTGGTGCTTTTCAAATGTGGGGATGCACAGATGCCACCTATCAACAACAAAATGTGTATTCACATATAAATTTTTTCTGCAATGCCGCTAAAAGCAGCTTCCCACTTCTCACAACGTGTTTCCTGCACCCTCTTAGAGCAATCACCATTGATTTAAAGATTTTACTCTGCCAGCTTATCTGAAACAACACAAGAAGGCATTTTCCTTTGACCTCCTCCTTAAAAAGTATTAACACAGTGACTCAAAATCTATTTTTCACCTGCCTGCCTCCTTCACTCTCCCATCAATTTATTAGTTCCCCATCATTCTTTTACATTCTTCATAAAGCTTTGAATCGTCACATCTGGCAACACCAAATTGTAGGAAATGAGGGTACGCAAGACTGTGTGTTTTCGGGGGTCTTTTCTTCTGATTTGCCTTCAGGCTGATTGGCGTGAGGCGAGTACGGCTGCCTTTTGTTCCTCTGCTGACTCTGAGCTCAATTATGTTCTCTCTCCTGTACAACATACAAAGGCTGCTGGCTTTTCACGGGCATCTCTAATGGAGAACTACTGCTGTGGGTTAATGATGCCTGCATTACAGACATCTGTGAGGAATAGTGAGGGCTTTTCATCTGCAGTAGTACCTCGACCCATGCTGGTGATTCTGTAGTTCAGGACTCAACAGTTTTTCCTTGTAAACGTTGCAAAGCGACTCCAAGTATATAGCTTATTAGAGCTCAAGCAATGTGTCTGTCAAATACAAAACCACAGAGACTGTACTAAGAGCATAGAGGGCAGCACATGAGGTTAGAGTAAAAACAGGAAATATAATAGGGCATTGGCTAATAGAGCTCTTTAAGTCTTCAACTTCTGTAGATGCAGCTACTGTGCCATACACTTCCGCTAATAAGCGCACGTACTGTATGCTACTTCAAGACACATCCAGATACTCTTTGCTAATTAGTACTTTGCTGCAGTACTCTGTGTGCTAATTAGGTGGTAGATTATTCAGATCGGCTGGACTAGTTCTTCCCGTCACGTATGCGAAGACTTATTAGCGGGCTTCTCTGAATTTCCTGCATCAGACGTCTGGTTCCCTCTGGAGCTAAACCTTAAGTCACAGCATGTGAGCTCAGACTGCACCAAGCTTAGGGAGTACTTTATATGACAGAGCACTGATATACAGACCGGCGTAGCTGCTCACCACCATAAGTGGTGTTTTGGATGCTGGTTTCTGATGTAACAACTGTAGCTTCTTAACATAGGTTGAGCAGTTTTACCAGTTGGCTCCTTTTAGCATGGCTGCAGTGCTCCTCAATCTACACCACTAGCCAGCCTGGAGCAGATAAAGGTTCAGGGTACAGCTACAGTACTGTTCAAAGTTTTAGACACTCGTGTAAAAATGCTGTAAAATGAGGATGCTTTCAAAAATAATACCATAAATAGATTTAATTTATCAATTAACTTCTATTAACTAAATCAAATAAATATTTGGTATTACCAAAGACCTTTGCACAGTACTGTATATATATATATAGATTTAAGCATAATCAAATAAGGCAACTACAACTTTGGGCCACTTATTAATATGTTATTCACAACCTCCTTCTGATGCAGAAACCTCTCCAGAATATTGTGGATATTTATGGCTAATTGTTAAAAATGGACGTCATGTAGGTGCCACCTAGCTCTTACTGAAGCAGTTCCTAGTGAAATGTTGCCGCCCTTTGATCCAGAGCCAATTTTTGTCATATATGCATATCTCATCATTTCCAGATCACTGAGCCCATCCGAGTTATTAAGTTATTAAGTCATGTCGAGCAAACAGCCTGGATGACTCATGGGTGAGCTACATTTTACTCGTGCATGGAACAGCCAATCTCTCCTCCTACAGCCAGCGTAATATCATAACTCAAGAGCTGTTTATAAAAGAAGACCAAAGCGCGGATGTTTTTGCCATCTTTGCTGAGTGGTGGCTGGGCCGACTGCGCCTCCTCCTCGCAGAGCGGGAAGAAGAAAACAACAAAGTGTGCGAATAAGCCAAGCAAGTCGGTTTAATACCTGATTTTACAGATGCAGAGGCGGACAGAAATAGCGATTGTCATAATTACTCCAAGACATGCGTTTATGTTGAGACTGTGTCACAGTCATTAGCCAGAATCATGTGTTAAGCGGAGTTCAATGAACTAATGAATGATTCAGTGCGCAGAACAGCTCGCACACTGAAATCCATGAATTACTGTGCAAATGACTAGAGGAAAATGACACCACGTTAGTGAATATCTGCATGATTGTGCAGCGCTTTCCATCCGAGTAATTTACTCGCACATCTACATATATAAATCGCACTGAGGCTAGTCGTTTTATGCATGCCGAATGCTTAATTCAGAGCACTTCGGTGTGATAAAAAGGTAGATTAAAAAGTGATAGTCGTAGAGGTCGAAGAACAATTGTGCAGAAATGGAGAGCGATGAAAGTGCTGTCACTCAAGTCTCACCTGGTCCCATGGACAGATGATCCCGCCGAAGAACATGAAGAGGTAACCCATGGCAACCAGACAGCCCCAGATGAGCAGGGAGAAGAGGCGGAGAAGCTTTTTGAAGACTGACTCAATGCAGACGAGGATGAAGATGGCGAGAAAAATGGCCAGTGTTGTGGGTACGGTCATGATGAAGGCCATGTGCTCCTCCAAGCTCTGTGGAAACATAATGACAGTTCACGGCTCAGCTGATCAAGAACTTGTCTATTGAGACACGGCTGGAAAAGAACGGATATGGCATATTCGCTTGCACATTTAGAGTTGGATTGAAAAGACTGAAAGACCCTAAGCTCTGAACCAGAGTTCAGTCTATTCTGTCCAAACTTTTCCATTAGCATAATGTGTTCTGTCAAAGTTACGTTTTTAATGTTGAATTATTAATATGGACAATTAACATTTGAAAAACACTCAAACTGTTAGTGCGGTCATGTTATATTGGGTTTGTGCTCATAAAACGTAATCAAATCAATTAATGTACATTAAAATCAAGCCATTTTACTTCCGTAATGTGGCGTATTTGAGTGAAACAGGATATGCAATGAAAAATGTGAACCGGATAAACTGAATCATTGAAAATAAATATTTGTGGTCACTTTAATGCTTTTTACTGTTTTTGAAAGAAGTCTTTTACGCTCACCAAAGATGTATTTATTTGATCAAAAAAGCAGTAAAACAGTAATATTATTGTGATATATTATTACAATTTAAAATAATCTAGTTTTTGAAAATATGTACATTGCTGTTTCAAAAATTTGGGGTTAATTAATCACTTTTTTCTTTTTTTATGTCCTGCATTCATTCAATTAGGTCAAAACGCAGTAAAAACAGTTATCCTGTAAAATATTATGATAATTTAAGATGAACTGTTTTATTTAAAATAATTGCTTTGTATTCGAATGTACACTACTTTTCAAAATTTGGGATCAGTAGTGTATTTTGTTTAAAACTTTTTATTCTCACCAAGGCAAAGCTGCATTTAATTTTGGTCAAAAACCCAGTAAAAACGGTATATTGTGAAATAAATTATTACAATTTAAAGTAACTGTCTTCTATTGTAATATATTTTAAAATAAAGCAGAATTTTCAGCATCATTACTCCAACGTCATGTGATTTGCTGCTCAAACAACATTTCTTCTTATTATCGATGTTGTGCTGCTTAAAGGGATAGTTCACCCAAAAATGAAAATTTGATGTTTTTCTGCTTACCCCCAGGGCATCCAAAACGTAGGTGACTTTGTTTCTTCAGTAAAACACGAACAAAGATTTTTAAATCAAACCGTTGAAGTCTGTCAGTCATATACAGTAATGGAAGTCAATGGCAACCAAACATTTCAAAGTTCTGAGAGTCAAAGAAAACATACACAGACGAAACAAAAACAAAAACAAAACATACACAAATCAAACCCTACGGCTTGTGACGATACATTAAGTTGTTAAGACACAAAACAATCGGTCTTTGCCAAAAAATTTACAGTATTTATATAATCTTCACCTCTTATACACCACAATCTCCTTCTCTCCTGATTTCATTCACAACATCTGGTGTGTGCCGCGGTCACATAGATATCTATACATAGATATAGACATAGGTATCGCAGCCCATAGAAACAGTCACTGTATAAGAGGTGAAAAACTATATAAATACTGTTCAGTTTTTTTGCAAAGACCGATCGTTTGGTGTCTCTCAGACTGCAACAGTTTGAGTTAAAATCTTCGTTTTTGTTCTACTGAAGAAACAAAGTCACCTACATCTTGGATGCCCTGGGGATAAGCAGATAAACATCAAATTTTCATTTTTGGGTGAACTATCCCTTTAATATTTTAGTGGAAATCTGGATTTTTTGATGAATAGAAAGTTCAAAATAATAGCATTTATTTGAAACAATCTTTTGTAACATTATAATAACTCACTTTCTATCGATTTAATGCATACTTTATTTCAAAATAAATTTACTGACCACTTTGATAGTGCTTCTCTGCTGCTTTAATAGCTACAAAAGTCTGTAATCAGTGCAACTGCATGGAAAGGAGCGATAAGTACATTCTTTTACATTTCTTCTTTCCAATTTCACTTCACAAAATAGGTAAGACTGATTTTGAATGATATGAGGTTGAGTAAATGATTTTTTTTTGGTAGGACTTGTAAATATGATCAGTTTAGTTTCACGCTGACTGTAAAGATGTAAACCGTGACCTTTCATAAAATCTATATTTCTACCTGGAGCTCTTGTCACCGTTCGGTAATTTTCTGTTTGACTGTGAGAGTGTGAGGAAATCAGTCTAGACTTACATTCACACACTCACACACTGTTCATCTACTGCAGACGGAGACAGAAATAGACAAGAGCTGCAGCAAGAGGGTACAGTCAGAGGAGAGAATTTTAATAACTACATTATAGCTACATTATCTATGCAGATTTATTGCAGATGACTCATGACATATGCCATGGAGGGTTTATTACGGTTTAAATTAAGCAAAGACGACTTCATCCTCTGGCCATCATTAAAGCTTTTCAAAAAAAAAGATATCATAGATTACAAGCACGCAATTCGGGTAGTAATTATTTATTTGAGGTGTGTGTGTGGCTTGTACGGGTGTTGTAGATGTGGGTAATGTGGTGTTGCACCATCAGTTCGAATGACTGTGTGTGTGTGTTTTCTGAATGATGAGAGAGCATTGAGCTGGCAAACTCACAGTAATATAATGCCTGTACCACAGTATGACTCACCAGCCATTAGAGGAGACACCCCAGGGAGTACTACAAATTCAAGGGAACTCTGGCACACAGATCGAATCTCAATGAACTCTTGGGGAACACACCCTTTCTGTTTCCATTAGCCACAGATAGTCAGAGAAGACACCTGCTCCGCACTGAAATAACTCAACATTGATTAGAACTTGATACTGAAAATGAAAGAAAGTGATGCTCGATCGTAAAAAAAGTTGCTGTCACAAAGCTAGAGTGTTGATAGATTTTCGTTACAGGCTCAAGTCAATAGAGCACCGCAGGGAATTTAGCCAATTGGTTTTTTGAATGGGATTTTGGTTTGAATGCCTGAAATAATGTCCACTAGCTTAAGATATTTTCACATTTTATTCCACCATATAAAATACACCCCCAAGTTGCTAAGTGGAGACTGTTATTAAACATTATGATGCTGAACAGGTAAACTCATCTCGCTAGTCGCTTTGACAGCCTCATTGTGTTTATATCCGTGCTCTCGTAAATTATTCTAACTTAAACCTTCAGGGAAAGACTTTTTTGAAACACTGGAATATTTTGTTTACAGCCTATGCCTGGATTTCTAATTATGATGATTGTATTTAAGATTCAGAATTCATAAATGTAAGGATCACAAACTTTAGTTGGATACATTTTCTGCTTATTTTCCACATTAAATAATAATAATAATAATAATACAAAAAAGTAAATAAATAAACAAAATCCTATTGGATTTTTGTTGAGGGAACCAGGGTGATGTCCACAAAATATTTTTATTACTAAAAATGCACATTGAAACTGCATATGAAAACTTCATACCACACATACATAATTAGTTTTTATTACTTTTAATTTCCAAAATGTACTTCCAAGCAAAACCATGTTAATGCGTTGTTACTTTAGTTCAACTATTATGATTTTTATTTGTAGTAAACCCATGTTTAATTTTGATAATTAAAACAGATGTAACCGAGTGCAGAAATGAACGTGAGTAATCTTACCTGATACTGATATTACAATAGTCAGTCTTAACAGTTTACGTGATCTGGCTTTTATTTGTATTTATTTATTTATTTATTTTATATATCAAAATAAATTAAACGTGCGTGTGGTAAGAGCATCTACGGCATATCGCGTTGGCCAAAACACACCAGGAAACGCGTTGTGAAAAAGAATATCACAGACATCGCATTCGGACTCTAGAATCATCACAGAGGTTGTGAGAGATAAACACAGACATGGCAGATTCGGATGGGATTAAAATCACCAAGTACGTCTGTGAAACAAAACATTCTCTGACGACCTGTTATTCCTGTTTTTTTAATGTAACATCCATTTTCATTTCTATTACAGACAATGCTAAATATCAATTGACATGTGACGACACAGTAGACAGGATAATGTCAGTCTATAAAATAATTAATTCTATTTAAATTATATTCTAAACAAATCCAGGGCTAAATGTGTGTGTAGTTAAAAAAAACACACATGAATATACAGTATGTGCATTTTTGTTTACTGTACACTCTCAGAAAAAAAAGGTACAAAAGCTGTGACTGGGACAGTATTTATTTAAAAGCTACACTTTATTTACCTTATTTACCCCTAAAACCTGCATATTAGTACCTTAAAGGTGCCGTTAATTAAATGTCTGCAGCATAAATGGTGCGAGTTATGCATCAAGAGTTATATTAAGGTTTGTTTAAACCCTCATATACGCAATAATAATGCTTGCCTTAGCAAACACAATTAACAATGTGCTCCCGCTGACATTCCCCTTCCTCTTTCCAGGGCAATTATAATTAAATGTCTACATCAAAGTGCAGATTTACTACCTACATGATTAGCCTAAAATCCCCATTTTAGGCCCATTCCCATCAGCAATTCTCTTTCCTGTTTTTCTACTCTCATCAGTCTTTCATCCCTCACAGCATGAATCAGACTGGGCTCCTATCAGTCCCTTTTCTCCATGCTATCAAGGGCCAGAGCTCATATGATTGTGAATTTGAGCCCATTTAAATCCATTTAACTCCATTTCGCAGGGGCCACAAAGGCATGGAGACGCACACATCAGGGTGCTTTGTTACAGCGATATCCTTTCCACAGGCACTTCCTGTTCATTCGCCTGAGCATTTCAGTTTAATGTGAGTTTGTGCGTGTTTACTGTGGTTTTGCAGCCCTCCAGACTTGCTGATGGGACAAAAATGTAAAACATGCCACTCACTGTCAGCAGAAAGCAAACTTACACCATGCCCACAAACTCATGTATTTTTAACTGTTAAAACAGAGCCACATTTTTCATTATCTCCCAACAGCAGTACAAAAAATATAAAGAAAACAGGAAAGAAAATCAATTCTTGTATTGCATTTTGCAATGTGCGTGTATATAATTTCACTCTGTGTGCACCTGTAATTTTTGGAACGGTACAGAGTCATGCATTTTTCATACTTTTATTATTCTTCCAAAGTACTGACAGACACTTATCTCCCAAAAGCATCTATTACAGCTTGCTCATCAGTTCTTTATCCATATTTACACTCGGCTTTAAAATAAAAGAAAGCTACAGTGGCAACAAAAGGATCTGGATAAACCTGACACACTTTCAAGCATGCTTCTCCTGAAGAGTGAATTTTTACTTCACAAAAAGTTAACTGATGGACTGGAGTCTTGTGGATGACTTGTGGATTATTGGGTAACACTTTATTTCGATAGTCCACTTTAGACTTTTGACTAACAGTAAGTAACTTTGCAACTACATGTCAACTAGCAGTCATTAGAGTATTAGTAGACAGTCTAAACGATTGTGCAACTGATTACTGTGATGTTTGGGCTCTCATTCTGACGGCACCCATTCAATGCAGAGGATTCTGTGGTGAGAAAGTAATGCAATGCTACATTTCTTCAAATCTGTTCAAATAAAGAAACAAACTCATTTACATCTTGGATGGCATGACCGTAAAATTTCAATTTTGGGTGAAATATTTCTTTAAAAAAAGAAAGCTGATTTGTTATTTCTTTTATTTTTAAAGAAATCAATTACTGTACATGTTTTTTGGGGGATATGGATCTATTTTTTTTTTTTTAATTTTTAAAAATACAGATGCGCATAGTTTTAATTTATTAATAAAAATAACTTATAAATAGTAAGGCTTTAAAATTAATAATAATAATAAAAAAACTTGACTAAGAAATTCTTATTTAGTAGTTTGATAAAATGATTATTTCTTACAAAAAATGAATTAAAAACTTTTAAAATTTTAATTTTTTGAAAAAAATAAAATAAATAAATAAATAAATAAAAAAATCTAAATCACTGTTATGTGGTGTGGCCAACAATGTTTACATCTATGTATGTGGTCCAATAAATGTAGAAATATGCAGCAAAGGAAAAACAACAACAACAAAAGGTATCAGACAGGGCTCTAACAGACCCTCAGTATTTTTTTACAAGCCTTAAAATTTTATTTAAAATATATTTAAAAATATGCCTTTGAAAATGATTTAGATGTATACGCTTGAATCTAATAAAGGTGTAAGAAAATACATCCTTAGCTTAAATTCAAACATTCCTTCAAGATGGTATAAAGCTACTTTCTAGTCATCAAGCACTTAAGGAACCAGCATATCATAACCAGAGGACCTATAAGCAAAGCCAAAACAGCAATTAAAAGCATAATTTGTTGCAGATGCCACTTGGTATGAGTTTTGTTTCTAATGCAATGACATTCATACATTTTTAAGTGTGGCTTAAGTGTCTTAATACTTTCTGGTGATGTCAGAAACCACTGTTTCATGTAATAACCTCTTAATCGGGCTCTTCAACTCTCCTGCACGGTGTGACTATGATATATGGCAGCACTTTAAAATCTATTTGGTTTGTAAAAAAGTGTGCATTAAACCATAGCACAAGTACAAATGACATGCTCATCTTGCACTGCATTTCTAATTAACTCAGCCAAGCAGAGGCCAACACATTTTTACAGATACTGTGGAGTGTGTCAGTGACCGAATTCAATCAAAGCCACTATAAGCGAATCTTAATGATCGCATGAGCTGGTAAGATCTGCTCAGTGTGACGCCGTCGTCTCCATAACTCATCTAATTGATCCACCTTCATGTCCGCTTCATCCCACTCCACATTATCATATTTCTGCAGTGTTGACGTCAGCTTTATTACATGATCTCGCCCAAATCCACATGCTACACAAATGATCTTGAGTTGGTTTTTCTTTCTGCTTCGACTAAATGGACTGTTGATCAGGAACGTGTTCATGAGCTTGTTTGTGTTTGCTGTTGTAATTGAAGCATTGAGACGATGTGGGTCTGTGGCTCATGTCCAAATAGTCTGTTCCAAGATTTGGCTCTCAGTGTAATTTGAAGAGGTTAGAATGGGAAGGAGTGCAGCCATTAGAAATTAAATCTCACTAGTAAGAGGCTTATCATCAGGATGAGAGAGAAATGTGTCCATTTTTGCCTCGCTGTCATTGATTAAGATGGTATCAAATGTGTTACTTAGCACATAAATCATTGCCTGATGGGTTATTATTCTTTTTAGCTAAGAATAAGCCAATTAGAAGATGCTTTTTTAGGTGAACAATTGGATCAAAGTAAGCTTTTTGTTGAGGAGAGTGGCTTGCTTTCTTAATTTTCATCTGGAGGTTTATAAAACTGGCAAAATAATAATAAAAAAAATACATATTGCAATTAATCAAATGTGATTGTCATGCACATCTCATCAGTACAGCTGTATATTATGCAATCTTGTGTTCATAATTGCAGATGAATTGCCTGTGATTATGAATATTGTTTTGCGTAGCTTGTCAGTGAACTACGGATCTGTGTAGTAAATGCTGCTCCATCTGAAAGCTTGTGATGAAGATATACTACTAATCACAGAACCGCCTTTACTTTTTTTTTATGTACTTAATTTGTAAAAACTTTTTTCTTTTCCAAACAAAACATCCCATAACATATTATGTATATGAAATAATACAATATAGCCAAAATGTTAACCTCACCCACCAACAACACCCAACCTTGAATGAATTACATGCAGTAATAAAAAACATGTGAACACTGCAAAATATTTTGCCACAAACTGACAGGCAAGTAATTAACAATAAATAACAAAAAATGTCAAATAGTATAAATAAATAAAAAAACAAATAACACAAATATTTCTTTAAAAAACAGGGTAAGCGATTTTTTCAAAAAAGCTTCAGAAAACAGAGTCGGGCCGAATACCAAAACAAACTTGCCTACAGCAAATGGCCAAACCAGCTTAAAGGCCAAAGTATACTTCGGCCATCTGCATTACGTCATTTTTGTCATCAGGAGGGCTCGCGGACACTCGCGCACCCTGTCTGCATGCAGGCAATTTTTTGAGACCGCACAGACTGTCTGCGTACAACAGTGTATGCGCGAGAAGAATGCTGAAAGAGTGCAAGTCAATTGGTGGCATCGCGCATGTATCAAGCTCGTCCGTCCGCACTAATCCGCGATTGAGTATACTTTGAAAGCTGTGTGGACGCAGCCTTAAGTCTGCCTACACTGGACGTGATTAAAAAGCGACCATTGAAAACCATTTAGAATTTGTGTCAGCACGTCATGAATAGAACGCGGCAGCAATTTCATGTCGGAGATTTGTTGCGCCGCATCATACCACTATCACAAGGATATCGCCAAGTTCTCGCGAGACCAGTCACATCGCATCACGAGATCTCGTCACACCCCTACAATTCACCATAAAAAAATACAAACAAAAAAAACAAATTCTCAGCCGGAAAATAAGGGAAATGTAAAGGGAACAGAAACAACAAAAAGAACATACCCAATGACATATAGCACCTTAGCAGTAAGGACATCTTTAAAATATGGACCTGAGAAAGGGGCCCCAAATTTTGTCAAACATCTTTAATCTGCCCGCTCTGGAATAACATAGCTTTTCATGCTTAAGGGCCGAAAACCATTTCAGCTAGCCATTTTAAAAAATTTTGAGGTGACATAGATTTCCACTCCATTTACATCGCTCTTTTGGCCAGCACCATGCCAAACATGATGGGAAGTTGTTGAGATTGTGGCCAAGTTGGTATCTGGTCTGAACATCCAAATATCGCTAAGTCAGCATCAATCTTGATCTCATTTTCAAAAGCATGAGACTAAAGCCTAAAAATACTTTTCCAAAATTCAGATACCTCTGGGCAGGACCAGTATATGTTTCTATATGTCCCATCAATACTTTAACATCTATCACACAACGGAAAGATGGAAAGGTACAATCTATTTAGTTTAGCTTTAGTATAATGTAATCTGTGCATCAGAGTTGTAATCTAACATTGATAGAACAAAAGTGAATTTGTTTCAACCCCTCCTCCCAAATAACGCCTCAGCCAAAAATAGGAAGCCGTAACAAGTTCACTTGCAAAACAGATTAAAATTTTCAAAAATCATCATTGTGCGTTCCAATTATTCTCAAGCTAGCACAATAAAACACAATAAAAACATGATAGCGTAATAAAAATCATGATTTTTGAAAATCAGTATATAACTATAGTTGTGTAAATGTAATCTCAAGGATTTGAAAATGTGCACAATGGCCATTTCTTTCATAGCGATCTACATTTTCCCTTTTCTTTTCTCTTTTTTATTCAATAAAAGGAAAACTCCTTTTAATTAACCAGTGCTCCGTTGCTTGCACCTGATTAATGTGGTTTTCCAATTGAGTGAACTTTTGTTCTTGTTTTCAACCATGTTATCGCACAACTCCACCAGCACTCCATCAATCTTTAATCTCTCAGGACAGTGCAGCAGCAACACAATCTTTAGACAGATTTGCTGTGAAAAAACAAGATAAGCCTTCAAAGAGGAGAAGGCAGAACTTCCTGCCCTGAACTGAAACAAAAAGGTACGACGGACGGAGAAACGACGATAAAGCAAAGTTTGTGTTTCGTGACATTTTTCGGCCCCATTAGCTAGCCTGTGTAAAACAGACTGCTGTTTTCAAGATAAGAGCCTCAGCGCTTCAAAACAACATACCCGCAGTCAAACCACAGGAGCATGATGGGAGCTGTGTCACCACACACACACACACAAAAGCTCTGCGTAAATGAGGGATGTGGGTTCCCGTGCTCTGGGCAATAAATGTTACCGTCTGAAAGAATGGGGTCCGGGGATGGTCACAAACGGCTGACTAATTGATAAGCGAGGTCGATGAACTGAGATGTGTTCTGTTTTGGTGGAGATGCTTTAATTAGCATGCTGACAGTGTTCTGGGTTTAAGCCGATGGGGGGTTTCAGTCTGCACTTTTGATCTCAGCCCTCCAAAAACTCTGCCATGGACTGAGCTATCAATTCCCTTAAAAACAGGCGATTATTTGATCATGATACAGTAGGTGATATTTATCTGGATTGTGCTTCATTTCTCTAATCTAACTTCCAGGGAATTCACAAAATAAAAAGCAACCAGGTATGAAATAGGTGTGGGCTATATACACGATCAACTGGCAGATATTTGTGAGATTTTCAACTATTTTCTTTGCAGTACAAATGATTTAAAGCCACTGAAACTCAACCGGTAGCGAAAGAGAATTTCGCTATAAACTTAGTGGTGCATTTTGCAACAGGATGCACACATGGTAAAGCATGAAAAAATAACTCTCTCCCACCAGTCCTTACTTCGTACTCTCATCCAGTACCTCTGAGTTTGTCACGGAGGCATAAATAAAATGTTGCCCAAATTGCACTTGAAGCTTTCATAAAATTAAAAATAAAACACCTAAAACTGTATATGGTACCATAACAAAGACAAATTGTATGCTGATACCTGGAATTCTGAAGGGGACGTAATGATCTGTGCCATTAATCGATCTATGCACCATAAAACAGTGTAATAAAACAGTGTAAAACAGGAACAAGAAAGTAATAAGTTAACGCCTTAAAGGGGATTCTTTAGGGTCTTAAAGAAAACTCTATAACATACTTTAAAATTTCTTAATGGTAGTTAAAAAAAAAAATTTTTTTACCCTTTCAAAATAAGCTCCGTTTTCATCAAGCCATTATAGTCCATGTTGCTTGAAATGCTAAATAGCTCTGCTGACCCGCCCCTTTCTTCTGTGGAGTGTAAACTAGCCTGTTATTAGGAAAGTAGATTTGCAAAGATTTATAAAAAGAGAACCATGTACTCACTTCTTCTATAGATGAAGCTTAATCACAAATGATTTGCGGCAACATAGACACATTTACGTAGATCTGGGATCTGTACGTTCACTTCAAAATGAAAGTAGTCAGAATAAAGTAAATAGTTACATTATTGATGTCCATGTAAACATACTCGCTGTTTGTGAACGTTTTTAGAGAGGCACAATCACCTAAAAATGGGGCTCCTAGAATGTAGGCGTATTATTATTATTACTGTAGTATATTGAATCTGGGCAGCTCTTAAAGTGACAGCAGTCTAATATTTCAGCTGTCTGTCATTCATGTTAATCAAACAACAAAAGAGAAAAGATCTCTCACTGATCGTTAAAAATAACTTTTGTAAATTTAATAAATTTAACACAGTGAATAATATGTAGTGTTTTTATACATTTAATTTTGACAGTTTCATACAAATTTGAAAAGAAAAAAAAAACAAAACGTGTTTCATCTCTTTCCCGTTTGTACACTGAGGTTCAAAAGTTTTTATTTTTATTTTTAACGTTCTTATGTTCACCCAGGTTGCATTTGATTTGTAATTAAATTCTATTTAGTAGAATAGATTTAATTGAATTCTATTGTAGTATATTTAAAAATTGTATTTATTCCTGTGATGCAAAGCTGAATTTTCAGCATCATTACTCAAACGTCTAATGTCACATGATCTTTCAGAAATAATTTTAATATGCTGATAAGCTGCTCAAGAAACATTTCTTCTGAAAATAGCTGTATGTCTTAATATTTCAGTAGGAAATGTAATTGTGCTTTTGGATGAATAAAAAAGAATATAAATTAATATGAATATAAATCTTTTGCAAAATCATAAAAATTATTTATACCGAAGTAAAAAAAACAAAAAAACCTGACCTCATACTTTTAAACAGAAGTGCAAAACTGATAAGAAATGTATCTGATTAGGGTACATCTTAGGGTGTATTCAGATCTATTTTGCTTCTTCTGACTGAATCAAACTCAATTACGTTTCCACCCTTGGTGCAGATCTTTTGATCAGGTGTGAATACAGCAATCATATTCATTGTATCTGGTCTGGACCAAAGGAATCAGACTTTCCTGGTGTGAATACTCCCTCATTTATACAGGTCTTGCTTAATACACTTAGCTGCATAGCGGTTTAGGTAACCCACTGAGCAGCTGGTTTTGAAATATATAGTTTCGCAAACCTCTAATAAGGAACAACTTGTAAATTGCTTAGCATCCGTAGTATTTTTAACTCCAAGTCATAGTCTTATCGCAACTAGTTTAGTTAAATGAATTGCTTCAAGTTCTCCACATTAGATTACACACAGAGAATACTTCATTACATTGAGGCAACCTTAGGGTGTACAGTGACTCTAAGCGCACCGACTGCAATAATCTACAAGCCCATTACACATAAACACAGACAACTGAGCATCTGGTGAGAGAGAAAGCGAGTCAGAGAGAGAAAGAGTGAAACAGCAGGTGAAAATGAGGGTTGCAGAAGTGGCGCTCTCAGAAACCGTTCTCTCACCAGAGAGATTCACACAATCTGCCACGCAGAGAAAAAACACACACACACCCGCAGACACAGAGAGAGTGCTGCGCTCCACACACACGGGTAAAAACACTCTCTCACAGACAAAAAAAAAAAACATTTCTGCAGCGCTACCACAACCACAACTGTGGGACGAGAGAGGAAAATGAATGGCCTCCCAAAATAGGAACAAAACAAAAACATTTTAAAGGGATAGCTCACACACAAATGTACATTCAGTCATAGCCAAACCTGCATGACTTGTCTTCCTGTTTACAATGACTTTTCATTACATTATTTTTCATTTACATCACAGTGGATGTGAACTGAATCCTTCAAGCTTCATAAAAGTTTCTTCCAAGTGATTTTTATGACTTATATGCCAAGACTACTGAAGTCCCGACAGCTTTGTTTGAGCAACACACCGAAAGTGCATCTACAATCTGTTTAGTGTCATAAAATTGAATTTGTGAACTGTGTTAGTTTAATTTATGAATTAATCATTCGGATCGGTTTTGTGAATGGCTTATATGTTGGTCTATTATTCACCAAAAAAATATATATATTGTATGACTACAACAAATTAGAAACTGTGCTATGATGCTTTTGCCTTTTTGAAGCTTTGAAAGCTTCAGTCCCTATTAACTGTAATTAAGAGAAAAAGAGCGACCATAGCATTCTTCACAATTACTCTTTTTGTATTTCACAGAAAAATTAAAATCATAACAATGTAAATTTTGGAGTGAAATATGATGAGCGGTTCTCAACTGGTATCTCTTTTTTGATTGCAAAAAGAAACAAAAACGTAATGTTAAATGCAAATAACAACATAATTGTGCATAGTTTGTATAGAAAACTAAACAAGTTTATCAACTTTTAAAAGGGAGGAGAAAGCACGGTAACACTTAATTATTATATTAAAATATTATGGTTACACTTATTAGTTGCTTATTAGCATGCACATTACTGGAATATAAGTCATTTAATAGTGCTAATTAAGCAAATGCCTTATTATAGATGACCTTATTCTACTTCCCTAATCCTAGCCAATACCTAAAATTAACATCTACCATACTAACTATTAATTAGCAGCAAATTTAGAATTTATTGAGTTAATAGTGAATAAGTGTTCGCTATTCTAAAGTGTTACTGAAAGCACTTCCCTTTTTACTATTGACATCAAAAGCTGTGTGACCAATCAAGCTCTACGCTTTTTCAGAACATGCTCATCTCTAACTTTGTAGAAGCCATGCAAATTTAACAGATGCCAATATGAGCAGCTTACACAACACACCCTCATCCTGAACACTATGGACAAAACTCTAAGTCTTAACTTCCAACGCAAGTCCTGAAGCGAAACCAGTTGAGAACCACCTGAGAAGCACTGTGCAAGACAGAAAAGTACAGAAGAGTAGGTGGATAAAGAACAGAGTCTCACCAGTCCGGTGGCAAAAAACACGGCGAGCAGAGCCAGACACGCTCCCATGACGATGAGCAACAGGAACACGATGAGCGGATGCTGCTGGCTCATGCGGTAGTAGGACTCGTACACCCAGTCTGGAGACTTCAGCCCCCCGGACGACGCCACCATGTCCTCCGGACCCTCCAGAAGGTACGCCGTCTGTTGGAACATAGGGTCCGGCTGTACCCCGGAGCCTTCGTCTTCGTCCTCTTCCTCCTGTTGCTGCCGTTCCGGCTCGTCCTCCTCCGTGAGGGTGTTCAGCTGTGGCGGCTGGGACAGATGCGTCCCGCGCCAGGGCAGGAGAGAGAGCGCTGCCGCACGCAGCATTCTCCAGCCAACATGATGAACTAAGCAGCGGAGAGCGACTGAGACACGCACGAGAGAGCGTGTGAGAGGAGGAGGAGGAGAGAGAGAGACAGAGAGAGAGAGAGAGTGTGTTTGTTTGACAGGGCGAGAGATCTTAGTACTACTGACTAGAGTCAGTGTCGGAGAAAGGAAGAGAAAGTCTTCAAAAGAATGTGGAGGGAAGAGAAGAGGAAAAGGGAGGAGAGAGGAAAGGGAGTGGTGGGCTTGACAGAGATCCAGCAGGCACAGTGTAATGTCTGCTATGCAGCGCGTGGCTGGTTCAATGATATGAGTTAATCAGAGATGACTGATTAGACACCCAGAGGAAAAAAGATGTTGCTCTTTCATCGCTCAGGAGACTTTCACATGGTTATGCTTCACTGAAGTATCAACTCTGATTCTTTAGATATTTCTTGGGTGGAATAAATAAAGATAGAAAGAAATTAGTGCTGAGCAATGGTTAATTGCGATTAATAGTGTCCAAAATAAAAGTTTTTGTATACATAATTTAAATGTGTGTGTGCATATTTATTCTGTATATATATTAAATACACACATGCATGTAAAACTTTATAAGAAAAATATTATGTTTATATATAAACTATATTTATATGTAATTTTATGAATATAATTATACGTTAATACATGTAGATATTTTCAAAATATCTACTGTATGTGTGTGTCTTTATATATACATAATAAATATACACAGTGCACACACATATATAAACAAAAACTTGTTATTAATCATGATTAATCGTTGCCTAGCACTAAAATAAATACATGAAAATAAATAATGTTAATATGAACAAATCTACTTTCGATCGTTAAGAAATGATATATAATAATATAAAACTCCTTAAATAGATTATTACATACATTTTATGTGTACATGTACATTTCCATATATATTATATATAATAATTCTATATAATAATCCTCATATATATATATAAACACACACACACACGCACACACACTTGGCACAGTTCAAGACATAAAAAATCTAGTATGAAACTCCAAGAGACAAATACAAGATTGATGTTTCTGCCTCAGAGTAAAACAATAATAATAATAACATAAAAAAGTTAATGATGACTTGTTTCCTTAACATTTAGACTTTAGATAGTTTTGTATCTCACAATTTAACAACTATATTTCTTTAACTTGTCCCGCACAATTACTTTTTAACATGTTGGCATCTGCATCTAAGAAAAACGATGGGGGTATTAAAGAGATCTCCTTCATTTTCCTGTCCTATAGGGAGGGACTTACAACAATGACAGCATTAATGAATGAAAAACCAAAGACAATGGACTGGGTGAGAAAAAAGGAGAGGAAACAGGAAACATGATAAAACATTTCCTTGTAGCTCCTGTCTCCAAAATCCTAGAATAACATTCCTGTCAAGGTTCAGCTTTAAAGTGAAGCTGTCTTTGCTCACCTCGCAATACAAGCCATACTTCGCTTCTGATTTAATTTGGCTATTGCTTAGGAATAACAGATAAGGACTTGACAGAAGAAGCAGGAACATGTCGTACTTGTTAAAATCACCGTCACCAGCTGTTGCTCTTTTACCTGCGAGTCTCTCAGAAGACTCTCTTTATGTACTCCTGTAATCCTGTTGTATTCCAGAAGGTCTTGTGAAGCTGCGAGGGGTGACTGTGATTACACTCTCCAGAGGTAATTAGACAATAAATTGTCTGCTTCAGTTGAGTCAGCAGCCGCGGCGGTCAAGAGCTCTGTGAAGAGAGAAACTCCCAGATCTTCTCATCGTCTCAAGTCGATGCCGCACTTGCAAAAGAAAGACACAGACCGTTCAAATAACATGAACATGATTGAAACATCACCTTATTAATAACAAAACAGTCAGTACAGTTGCCCACCAGCACTGTTACGAGAGACGCTTGAGGTGAGAGTCCATTTGTGGTCTTGAGTGCAGATCTGGTCTTGAGGCCCTGATGCAATGACCTGTAGAAATGACAATGTGCCATCACCAATTCAAGAAAAGCTGGATGTCAGAACCCACCAAACCTACAGGAATAAAACAAATGCAAATCTGACTCTACGCATGACAGGTAATCATATCTATAATAGACTATTTAAATTCACGTCATCCATATTAGAGTGATTTGGCATAGTGGATAAAGCTAATTGAAGATAACCCTGAAAATTTATGCAAAATGTGTAGCTTTCTTGACATGGGTTTTCTTTTTAAAATGTGTACTGATCACTCAGGATACATATTACCACTCAAAAGCTGACTGGACTCGGTAAGATTTTTTCTTTTTCACCAAGCCTCTATTTATTTGAATAAAAATACAGAAAAAAATTTAATATTGTAAAATATTATTACAATATAAAATAACTGCTTTCTATTTGAATATATTTTAAAATGTAATTTATTCCTGTGGTGCAAAGCTGATTTTTCAGCATCATTACCCCAGTCTTCAGTGTCACATGAAGTCTTATATGCTGATTTGCTGCTCAAGAACCATTTCTGATTGTTATCACTGATGAAAAGAGTAGTTCTGCTTAACAATAATTTTATGGAAATTGTAAAATAAATAAATACAGTATTGGAGAAGTTTAAAAGAACAGCATTTATTTGAAATCTAAACCATAGTATATGTGTGTATGTATACATACATAATAAATAAACACAGTACACACACACATATTATGTTAACAAAAAAGATTTATTTTGAATTGCAATTAATCGTTTGACAGCACTAATACTCATGCTTGTTCCTTGTCTTATTCAGCTTGGTCTCATAAAATGCGTATAAATAATTTGTCAAATAAAACCTTAACCTCGTGGTATTTTAAAGCAAAAATTGACTTTAGTGTATATATATTAAAGCGGTCCCGGTCTAATGGCTGTGCGAGACAGTGGCATTCTGCTGAATTTTGACTCCACCGAGTCCATTGAAATGGGCTGATGATCTCATTAGATGTGCACATCTGAAGAGCCACACAAATGCATGTGTACATACGTTCACTGAATTAACGGACAAAGTCAGCCAGTGCAAGCATGACCTTCGCTTGCTGGTGCCAACCTCATCTTTTTTGAGTGCTGCAGGCATCACCAGTAATCCCTATAGCCTCCAGTAATTGAGGTGACATCTCTACATTGCTCGAAGCTCACTGTTGCCATGTTGTGTGGTATTATCACCAATAGACTTCGATTGGAGAGCTTACAAGCCAAATTGCTGTCCTGCTGAGCATTGAGAAGCCTGGATCCAGACTATCTGGGGTACAACACCTGCATCTCAAAGTTCCTATGGAGTCAATGAATCTTGTGTTGTTTAGTTTAAGCTACCATTCAAAAGTTTGTTTTGAAAGATGTCTCTCACACTCACAATGGAAAGAAAAGGCACAAATCATTTTTCATGCATTTTGTAAAAAAATTGCCATCACTTGTGGTTCCAAACATTGATGACTTACTTTCTTCCTTGGAAAAAAACACAGTTATATTTTTAAGAACCTTCACACGAAATTTTCATACAAATGCTATAAAAAATAAAGAAAAAATAAACACACAAACAAACGAAAACTGTTTAAAATACTTGTAAAATTACATTTGAAGCTTGTGTAAGGAACAGACTAAAATTTCCCCTGCACTGAACCATTCACTTGAGAAAACCTAGATATTTGAGCTGAAATCAGATTTATAAATGAATCAGTATTTTTCACTTATCTGCTTCACAAGTTCAATTTGCTGACTCCAGCAATACCTGCTTTTGAGTAAACAGCTTCATGACAGAACATTATCAGTAAATAATGAAATAAAGTGTATGGTATTTCTTTTTTTTCATTCAGATGAAGTTGAACTGTCATTAAGCTGCATAAACATTCTAAATTTTTCTAAATATTCTAAATATAAATATTCAAAAATCTTCCTTTTGCGTTTCACAGAAAAAATAACAACACACACAGCTGTTAGGAGATGGAAGTGAGCAAATGATGACAGAATGTTCTTTCTTTTTGAGTGAACTTCTACTTGAAAGCAGCAGCAGGGGGTTTAAATCATTAAGGGAGGCACAGCACCATCTCTGGCGAGTTTTGAAAGTCTAACTTCTCATGTTCTTTAATACTTCAGTCCCTGCTCGAGTCTTCCATCTCAGTAATCATTTGTCTGAAGAGCCTCTTATCTGCAAGGACAGACTGCAGGCATCTCAAAACACTCAAACCAGAATCTGCCTGTAATCTCACATACCGAATCATTACTGGTCATTACAAGTCACCGCACGAAGAAGCGTCCTCTCGATACCGACAGAAAGCCCCAATGAAAGCAAAAAGGTCAATGAAGCCAATCTTTCAGGATCCACACAAATGTCAACCACAGATCAAGAGGTCAATTCCACAGCCAGCTAAAAAGTTCAAGCCATTGTTAAACTGACCAATCTTGGAGCTGAGAGCGGCTGGAAACGATCGCCCCATTTGATTGGTGGTTTTAGGACATTTCGAAGACGAAAAAAAGAGGTAGGCGTCTCCAACCTCCTCAACAAAGAGCCAAAAATAGACCTTAAACAGGTCAACAAGACAACATGCAGAGGGAGGATGCAGAATGGAGTTAATGGGCCAGGCGACTGGAATTTTAACTGCAGAGCATTTTGTCGGCATATCATTTTGTTTGTCATACACACCTTTGGTAATTTGGACATTTCCCAGTGTGTTTATTTCTTTTCTTCCTGTAACTGTGAAGTGATGCATAACATCTGCTGGGTGGGGATGACAGAATGAGAGCAGGGAACAAAGAAATGACTCTCAGTGTGTGTGATAATATATTAGCCTACTTATATATGTTCTACTTTAGATGTTCAATATCAGTGAGGCTCTCTTAAGTCGGTAACATCACGGGTTGTTTCATTAAAGCTCTACATGCACTAATGCACTAACTAATTTAAAATCTGACCAGCCTTAAACTTTTGTACCTTTCTTTAAAATAGGCCCATATGCACGGACGAGCACATCTGCTCAAAAATTTGTCTAAGAGGAGCAAATTGCATTCCCTGGGTCACTCACTAACCCCTAATACCATTAAGTTTGCTCCAGTTGATGTTTCCTCCTGATTTCACATTGTGTTTTGATGTAACATGTTTGTTGTAATTGGGTAATTTGATGCAATTTACCATGGGTTATGCATTTCTGTTTATGTTTGGAAACGAACTATATACTCTGTAAGAATGTGGAAGGAAAACAATGTCACATTTAATTTTTACATATAAGATAACAAGATTCCTGACCGCTAGTGAGACTACTGTGAGAATTTGCAACAGTCATTTCAAATCTGGCTGCCACTGGCAATAGCCGACAAAGCTTATGTGGTTTTATCAAACATCAACTTCAAAGGTTGAGTCCTGATACATTTTTACAGCATTTAAAAGGTAAAAAGAAGTCGGAAATATCTTATAAATGGTATACTTTTAGTGAAAATCATCAGGAATCAGACTCACTCAGTTAATAAATGGTAACTGAGTTATCGATTGACATTTTTGGTTGACTGATAAACTAGGAACCTTTGCAGAGATTTATAGTTGAGGCAGAGTTTCATTGTAATTAATTAACAACGGTATTCCAATAAATAAATTAATAAAATACATTTTTAACAAAGAGAAATTATGTTTAGGATAGTAAAACTGTTATGCCACACACAGCAAATAATTAGTTACAAAAATGGGGATGAATTAGGCACTAAGAGATTCTAACATGATATTTAATATAAAAACACTAATACAAATATATAACATATATGCCACAATGTTTATAATTCCTAGATAAACTAAGGAAAGTAGACACAATCACACACATTATTATATAAAACATAATATAGACAAATGGGTTTAATAAACAATTTAATATAATCAAATATATAATATTTAACATGGGGTTATACTTGAATGTTTATATTTCTATATAAACTAGACTTTAAAGGGAAGTGGAGGAAATGTATTATTTTATCATATTTACATACATTAGCAATCAAAAATAACATTTAAATTGAGTTATTCACTGCTTATGTTTCTAAATAAAAGAAAGTTAAAGTAAGAGGAAATGAAATATTTGATAATATTCACATAATTTAATATAATGTAATATAATATTTAACCTGGGTTACATGTCAATGTTTGTTTCTAAATAAACTAGATTCTGAAGAAAAGTAGGAGGAAATATAAAATGTTACATGATAAAATAAAATTTATTTTTTTTAGGTAATGCCTCAATGCTTATATTTCCAGATAAACTAGACTCTAAGGAAAGGTGTAAAAATCAGACACAATAAAATGCAATATAATTTAGACACATAATGCATTTTTATGTTTCTAAATAAACTAGTTTAATAAACATAATTTGATATAATATTTAATTTCTTTAACACTGGGTTTATGCTTCAATGTTTATGCTTCTAAATGAAGAACTAAACTAAAGCGAAGCAGGAAGTGTACTATTAAATAATATTCACATAAATTAATATAAGCAAATATTATATAACATGTAACATGGGTTATATGTCGATGTTTGTTTCTAACTATGCAGGAAAGCAAGTGGAAATGTAATATGTTACATAATATTCACGCAATAAAATAAAATATAATATTTATCATGGTTTAAGTGCTAGTGTGTTCATATTTCTAAAACTAGACTAAAGGAAAGTAGGAGGAAATGTAATATTATATAACAGTCACACAATATAATCAAATATAATACAGAACACAGGTTATGCGTCACTGTTCATGTTTCTAAATAAACTAGACTCCAAAGAAAAATAGGAGGAAACTTATTACATAATGTTCACATAATATTATACAAACAATCCACCCCTCTGTGTAAAAATCAAGTATGCGTATATAAAGCCAAAGTTAAAATATTTGCCTCTATGGTAACAAGCTAGAAGAAGTAGGCTAATTCGTATCAGGGAGCAAAAGAAGCAACTTCCCGACATCTCCTGCGAGAACCTCTTTTGTCTTTGGCTTGCAGCGGTGGCGTAACGAGGGAGAATTAATTGGATTCTCTCGAGGCAAGTTTCCTGACTCTTTTCACCCCTTATGTCAGTGATACTGAGTAACAACAGTGATGGCGTATCAGGATGGATGGTGGTTTTGTTGAACATGTAATTGGGGTGTCATCAGTTAATTAGGAGCTGCTTAGTGTTTTATCCCCGCAGCCAAAAATACGTCGCAATTATACGTCACCACAAACATGTCTAGACTCCAAAAGACTTATCTTTCCGTACCTGCACTGATAGATAAGAGCCTTTCAATAAATTTTTGAAGATATGGCCTAGTTGCCATATAAGTCTCTTCCTCATCATCGTCTGCTTCATTAAGCAAGGTCCACTGTCAGAAGAGAAAGAATTACATGTGACAGCAGCATATTGAGCCCAACCAGAACTCCTTTTGCTCCAAAAAAAGAAGGGACTTGCTCTCTTTTTAAAGGAAACACTTTGCGTGACACCGTTCAAAAATAGACATGGTGGCAGAAAGATGAGAAAGGACATTTTAATGAAGTTATATAAATTGTTTCCCAGCCGCAGGCTTCAGCGTACTAGATAATAAACAGAATAATAGAGCAGTTTAACAATCCGCCCGGCGTGAGGAAACCTTCATCTTGAGCTTCTGAAGATTTGCATAGATATCTGACAACACCTCAGCAACTCAGTTCCTTTGCTGTTCACTTCGTAAGCATCATGGAAAGCTGCTGGTTCCAGATGACACATCTTGTGTCATTGAGAAGTTGTTGTTTTGTGGGAGGATAAGAGACAATGCGGTATACTGGAAATCTTGTATTTACTATGTGTTCCAGAAAACAAGCTGTTTACTGCTTATATAGAGACATACCGATTGTTTTATGAAGTATGATGCAAGTCTATTTTTATACAAATTTCTGTGCAGAAAGGAGGCCAACTCTATCTGCATATCCAGCATTATTTCGATTTCCCCCCCCCCAAATACGTCTCTCAAAATAGTAGCGCATATTTTATGCCTCAGCAGCCTGGGTTTCGCAGGGCTTCATTACTGCTGGAGCTGCTTGGAGGTGTTTTGGAGAAGACTTTGATTCGTCTCTCTTCCCTATCAGCCAGGGTTCAATTGCTCAGGCCTGTGTTTGACTCTATTATCTCTCTGCTTCTTCCAAAATCATCTCACATCATGAAGAAAAAGCGATATCTATCAACAGTCTTAACCTTTTCTTTCCGCTTTCTTAATCTTAATCTCTTAGGCATTTTTTACACTAAAAATGTTGGGGTGTTTACCTAGAAAGTTAACCATAAAGTCTTATTTTTTGTACAAAAAAGTGATTTGATGATAATATACCATGGTATGACATGATGAATTATTTTTTTTGTCTGCAATGACACTTAAGACACACTTAAGACTAATTGTAATTTCATATTTGATGACAGTCGTGGCTACTTTCCAGTTACATTTCAGTAACTATTAAACTCCAGTTACTATGGTATGTTTTGCTGAAGCTTTAGTTACCATGGTACAGTTCTGTAAGGGTTTGACGATCTATGGCGACACATGGACATGTAAAATGTGCAGACTAAGCAAAGCTAGCAATAAACATTCACTCTGAAATAAAGCCTAGTGTATCATATTTAACACACAAAAGCTGCAAACTTTCCTGAAAAGCCTGTTGTTTATGATTGATTATATGTCATCTGTCATCTGATGAAATAAAAAGCCTTTTAGTGTAATTCTAAAAATGTGTACCTTCTTCTTGTAATGTGATTTTTTTTTAGAGAAAAGTAAACATAAGAGTAACATTTATACTTTTAACAATATTTTAAGATCAACATTTTCTGGATTTAATCAGATTATGTTTATTTGATTACCCATAGATACATTTTTTTATTTGTATTTGAGAAAAATCATGTTGAAATGTATCAAATGTGGTATATCAGACGTTTCTCTCGTATCACTGTACTGCATTACATTATATGTTTTTCATATAAAACTATATAATCATAAAACAGAAGCATTTAAATATAGGCTAAATCGTCTTAATACATATTAGGCCTATAAGGAGACATCGTGTGACAACTAATATGCATTGTAACAAAGATCTTGATCTACATTACACGCTAAAGAATATTTTAGAGCCATATTATAAATGTGATGTACTCAACAGTTGTTGTTTTTCCAATTCGTTGCCTAAAGGTTTAATAAACTCTTCAATTTCAAAATACATTTGGCTATTATTTCATACGTCAGGCTTTGTAGGGTAACGTTGGGCTAAAGAAAACGAACTAAACCAATGTTTAGCCAATGTGAGCAAAACATGTTATAAAAACATTTGATATTTTAGTTAATAAGCACGTGATAAATTCTATTATAGCAAAACATTATATACTCTTACAATCTGAAGTCACAATTACAAGCAGGAAAACAGGATTACGATACATTATGTCACCGCTTGTGAAATTATTACTGTAGTCAGACATACTTAAAATGTGAATTTTTAAGAAAAGCTTTATTTAGCCCCTTTTATCATATACCTGCATTTTACTCAAGTAGTTAAAGCTATAAAAAGATCTCATTGATTAACGATGCAAATTGAAATCACATTTTGGTCATATTAATATGGGTAACTACACCAAATGGCACATTGTTGCTCAGTCTGAGCCATAAAAGCTTAATAAATGAACCATGTCAGCGGTTTTCAACCACATACCATCAACACTTATGCAAACTTTCAATGCATTTTTGAATATATTTTGTTTAATAAGGTTTAATAAACAGTTCCATAAAAACAAAAATATATATGTTTTAATCAATTCATGCACAAACATCTTTATAGTAGCCTGACTCCTTATTAGCAAATAAGAATAATTTAATTATCAGCTTGTGTTTATCTTTTAAGTGCTAACTGAAAAGCTGACTTGTTATGAAGTGCAAGCCTACCATCTAGTGGTAAGACCTCAGCAAGACTGGTAATACAGAAGGCAACTTTGAGCAATTTAGCTCAGTTTCTCCCCTGGTCGTCTGTTGATGGCAGCATTGCCCAAAAAGCTGCCCCATGTATCATCAGCCTAAGAGCACCAACTACAATCTTATTGTTTTCAATCTCCAAACATCTACCATGTAAGGCATGACAACAATTAAGACCGCAAGCCACTGCATGCATGGTTTTAAGATGTTTATTTAAAAAATAAAATAGAAAAAAAATTACATAAAAATATTGAAGGAAAACAAAAACAATTCCTCCGTCTGACCTCTTGGATGCTGGGTGGCCACATTGAGGGCTTTCAGTTAAGGACTGACAAGGAGTGCTTTTGGCCACTGCGACATAACAGATGTCAGCAAAAAAAAAAAAAAAAAAAAAAAAAAAAGCTTAAATTTAAAA
>JAUMHE010000072.1:5048481-5073755 GCA_032359235.1 Enteromius mattozi
GCCTCCACTGCAGGCTGCCCCGCCCCTTGCCCATAACGCCACAGCCTCCGCGGCAGGCTGCCCCCCCCCAACCAAAAAAAAAAAAAAAAAAAAAAAAAAGCTTACATTTAAAATCCATCATTGAAATTCAACGAGGAGTGTCACGCTGTATTTAGCAAGTACATCACCACAAATGTCAAACCATTACAGAGTGAAACACTTCCACCTTTTCAACACACCTCCAGAGATTCACTCGAGGAAAAACAGGGAGCCATTTTCATTCAGACAAATCACAGATAAAGTAGATCCTTATGTGAACCGAAGGAGGGGGAGTGTTGCCTCAATGTCTGACCCATTTTGCAAAAGATGCTGGTTCTATCTAAAGCAGAAACTGCTATTAGAGTTACATTTGCCCTATTGCATTGATAGGCAGGCGAGTCAAGAGTTACAAGGACAATCCGTAGTCTCCGTATCGGATGTGACTTTGTAAAACGTGTCACGTAAGTTTGTGGCAATCAAAGTCATCCCATACAGACTTGCAAGTCATGGTTGTAGTGTTGTAACAGCAGTAAAATAGGTTGATCTCCAGAAGAAAATATACTCCAGACAAGACGTCCGGCTGTTTTTTCTCCTTCGAAACAGACTGAACTTGCATACAGGAACTGTTTGCGTATACCTTGATGCGTCGTTCTCAGGCCTGGGTCCTTTAATGGTCACTTTGACAAGATTTACAACCCGTGAGGGACACACAGGAAGAGAGGTTTTCAAAACTCCACTTGCATAGTAACAATAACCTGTATGCCTGTGATGTTCTGAGTAACAGCAATAAATTTTTTGTGTGCCATATACAAACACAACCCCCCCCAAAAAAAAAACAAAAAAAAAAAAAAAAAAAAAAAAAAAAAAAGATAAATTACAATACAGTACAGGAATAGGTAATTACCAAAAAGGCATATATTAGCGCAAGTACCTGGCAATAAATGCACGTCAAGATTCCAGAAAGGAATCAAAATAAATTCCCTTTCTCCACTAGTCTGATTTGGGTGCCCGTTCAGAAGTCGAAAAGGTCCGATTAGGGCACCTTGCATAAAGCTGCACTGATCTGGAGTCCGCTCGCACGTTCATTAGAGCTTCCCTAAAATAATTCACGTCTCACACTTACCTAGAGCGATTTAAAAAGGTCAGACACATACACACACACATATATAAATGAAAGCGCGCACAGACTAAGGGCTTGAGTGTTTCGCTCTGTCTCAATCGGTTAAATCCATGTCCTAAAGCCTCAATGCCACACAACTACAACCTTACAGACGAACAAGACGAATAAAAAGCAACAGACGAGGCTCTGTAGCTCAACGCAAAGTTGGGAAGTGGCAAAACCTGCAGGCAACATCTACACAGGCCGCTTTAACTCGCTCTCGTCCAGGTGCAATTTATGCCGAGAAAAGGGGAAGAGGGAATATAAACTCTCAAAAACAGTTTTAAAACAGACTTTTTCCCTTAAGGAGCCTGTCTGACAGGATCTGTAAACGATGAACAAAATTAAAAACATTACAAAAAATAAAAACATTTTTACAAAAACAAAATGCAGAACAAAAAAAAAAAAAAAAAAAGAGAAAAAATATATATTTTTTAAATCTGTTTCCAGAGTGAAGTTATTGCACAAAAAACAAACAAACAAATAAACAAAAAAAGTAAAGGTTGCGTGATGTGTAGTCAGTATGGTGGGGATCTCTGGAAGCATCTCGAGTGCAGGATTCAAAGCCAGCGTTACACAAACATACACCCCGATACAACAAACACACACTTCAAATCCACTGAATCCATTTCGTCCCACATGTGAAGGGTGTCACGTTTATACCGAAAATGTGAAGACGGGAAAACAACGGAGCATGAAACGCACACAAACATACACAAAAAAACTGAACGTTTCACTTGTTAACCAGGAAGTTGTGGAGTAGATGAGAAAAACAAACAAACAAAAAAAAACAGTTCCTGTTCTCCAAGCTTCCTCAGGAAGATTGCACAGGTCAAAAAAAAAAAAAAACCCAAAAAGGAGTCAACATATACATGCAGAGATTCAGTGGCAGACTGAACTACTTAGCACCACCATCACCACAACTACTGAACGAGGAGCTGGGTTGCAAACGCTGGTCTCTCTGTGCTCACACCATCAGTAAGAGGGCTCAATGAGTTCTCATCGTTTCAAGATGGGACCGGAGAGATGGAAGAAGGAGCGAGGAGTGGAGAGGGAGCTTCTGGAGGAGAGGTGCGAGGTCTTTATCTGCTCACGCTGGCCGGCAGACTGTCCCTCTTCCTGCGGCGCCAGGTGTTGCGGTTGTACTGGATGTGGCTTCGGTTGGAAAGGACGGGACTGTGCACCACGGCAGGGTTGTGGAAGCCCTTCAGCGGAAACTTGGGACCTGTCTGCAAGAGATAAGACAGGATAGGAGAACTCAGGATAATGCTAGCATCTGAAAATGGCTCAGCGTACAAAACTGATTTAAAATAAAAATTAAATGCATATAATGTCTGCGCACAGCACTTATTTTGAAAAGTAGTATTTTTTTTTTTTATTTAGCAAAGATGCCACAAGTCACAGCAAAGAGCTTAATGCTGCAAAAGACTTTTGCGAATTATCCCTTTTTCACATTGCCTGAAAAACCACCTCATGCAAGCATTTTTTTTTTTTTTTGCAATTTATGGCCGTTTTTGCAAAATTGACAGGTTTCCATTAGACATTTTCAATTTGCATTTGCGCAATTTCAAGGGTAATGGAAACCTATTGTTGGGCATTGAATTTCTTCCTATTAATTAAAAGTATGGTTCACTCTAAAATTAAAATTCTGTCATCATTTACTCACCACCATGTTGGTGCAAACCTGTATGACTGTTTGTCGTCTGTGGGACACAAAAGATGATAGTTCTGGATCCCATTGACTTCCACTGTATGGTCAAAAAAATACAATAGAAGTCAATTCGAACTGAAACGGTTCGGTCTTCAGAAGAAAGTGAGTCAAACAGGTTTGAAACAACGTGAGGGCGAGTTAAATGCCGATATAAAATTTTGGAGTAGACCGTTTTTTTACTATGTCATTAGACTAGACTGTGAAGTCTTGATGAAGGGAAAGTTGGGCTCACTGTCAAGATAAACACACACAACATGTAGAGGAGAGCACAGCGGGACACCGCCTACCTTGGGATGGTGGTGGGGACTGGGTAGAGGGCTGGGGGGAGCTGGGGGGGGCATGTGGAGGTATGGGGGTAGTCCGTCTGCCATACACACCTGTCTGCCAGGTAGAGCGTGGACAGAAAGATTGCCTGGGATTGACACTCTCGCCTGGGGAAACAGAGAGGAAGTTACCTAACCACCAAAGAAGAATCATCATCATCATCATCATCATCATCAACTAACCCAAAAGGCCCTCACCTGGGCAGCCGGAGGCATGGTGAGTGCTGCTGTGATGCTGGCTTTGCCCGCGGCCATCTGAAGCGCTGCTGGCAGGGGACCTGGTGGCAGGATCTGGAAGGGGAGGGGGGCTACAGTTGGAGCGACAGACGGTGTGTAGTCAGAGTCCTGAAGGAGCAGAAGTCAAATATGTGAGAGGGAATGGCAACCTAACCTTGAAAAAGCCTGACATGAAAAAAGTCAGAATTAAATCCAGATATATTTATTTTCTGATAATTATTTCAGTCTTTTACAGGGTGTGTTTGTGTGTATATAAATTTGATACATAAGGGGTTAATCTCAGCTAGCCAATAAGCCTGCAGCACTAAATGGTGTGTTTGACTAGGAGGCTCATATGTGAGGCAGTAGCGTGAAAACATCCCAACACCCTTGAAAGGCTACATTAGTGGTGCGTTTGTGTTTTAAAATGAGAAGTGATCCTCATCCATACTGGCATTTCCACTGCTTTTCATAAAAGATCTTGATACTACATGACCAAAAGCATGTGACGTGATCATTCATGCACACTGTAGCATTATGCTACATAAATCAATAAATAAGATTTATATTCTGCATTTGCTCAAAGCTCACTCAAACAACCATCGAGTGTTTGTAATGACTTCCAATTGCCGTCTAAAGTGTTTTGGTCATCCAATGTTGCTGAAAAATATTATCTTTTTTTTTTGTTATATATCGAAAAAGGTATCGTTCTGGAACTGGTATCGAACACTTCATTTTCATTTCCTTTCCATTTAAACATAGGAGCCTGAGAACAATGCTCATTTTAGAAGAAAGTTTCAGATCACACTTAGAGGCTTTTGCATCTGAGCAGTTTCATATAAATATGAAGAATTCTTTTGAAAAAACATGACTTCGTTAACAATTTTCAAAAATCAAGTTCTCTCATTGTGCATTCCAATTAAAATATCAAAAACAAACAGCAGTTGGGTTATTTTGACTAGAACCCCCCCCAAAAAAAAACTAATTGACCCCCCAAAAAAATAAAAATAAAATCAGCTTTTGCAAATAAACTTCATATATTTAGTTTCGTATGTAATAAATCAGGCTTATATTGTTTTATACAAAAACATGCCACTGCTGATATTAATAACGATGAAATTCTAATTGTTTGTAATGTAAATCAATTAGATCTGTATAACCACATAACGGTCTACATATATAAATTACAAAAATATCATTCATTATCTCTCCCAATAATAGACTCCATAGCTTTCATATTTTTTCAATTTATTGAGAGATGAACAAATTAACAATCCTCAGCCTGATGCACATTTAACACTCACATTTTAAAACATTTTTATATTTTATAAAAATATAAATTATGGATTACCAAATTAAGCTGACTGTCTATACGTCAGCTAAAAAGGACAAAAAGAATATTCAAAAATCCAGACAAAAATTTAATGGAGTTTAATTACATAAATACACCTGTTACACTGACTGATTACGATTTTTAAACTCACCCATATTCTGACATCTTAATTTCCACAAAAGTTATTTGAACCATTAAAGCTCACACTTTACTTACATTTTAAGTATTTTTTTATGCATTTAAAATCAGTTTTCTAAAAATTTTTATTTAACGCAGACACCTCATCTTTAAATGTCACTAACAATATTACAGCTATTCTTACATTTGCTTTATAAAAATCTTAAAGGTTTTACAGCAAAAATACACAACCTAATAATAAAAAAAAATATATATATAATCCGACAACAGAAGGCATGCAGTAGAGATGTTTCACAATCGTTTTGATCGGGATCATTTAGAGGCCTTAAATTGTTGACTATCCCGTGTAATGCAGTATGTTTATAGGATTGCATGGACATGGATGAAGGACAATGCTTACGATATCACTGCCTGATAGCGAGGACGCAGAAGAGGCGGAGGAGTGCTGTTGAGGGCTGGAGAGGGACATGGGGGAGTCTGCGCTGTGAGGAGACACAGAGTCCCTCTGCTGCTGCTCCTCCACACCTACACCCAGCAGTGTGCCTGTCTCCACCTGCTCCACCGAGTCTTTATGAGATGGACCTGCATGCAAAAGACACCAGAAACAGCAGACATACACAACTAATTACACCCAATCAGAGCAGGTTACATCTGAAGCATGGCAGATTTGCTGCAGAGCAGGTAACGGACTGCCAAAAGTAGGCACTTTTCAAAAGGTCACATACTTCATTTCCACACTAATCTACCAAGCGTCAGTTTAATAACACACATTAATCACAGTCAAAGTCAAGAATAAGACATGTGAAAGGGATAAAAATGCTGTTGGGGAGAACACTTCCTCACTTCAAGGGCACCTACAAAGTTACGCTGCATCAGAAAATGTTTCAGATCCATTGACACCAATGCACTTCAAGGATGTACAGGACAAAATGCAAGGGTTTGCTGAAGTGACACTCTGACATCAATCAAATGATCAATGAAATGTTATGTTTTCAAACTAGTCCAGGTGGATTTATTTGCATTACCTTAAGACTATATTACCTTAATTTCTCATTTGTCTCCCATTAATGCCAAGTAGAAATTACTTTCAAAATCCTAATTCAATATTAAAAAAAAAAATAAAAAAAAAAAATCAAATAAATAAAAATGTAAGAAAAAAATATAGCCATTTACATTTCTAGAATGTCAGAAGCGTTACTATTTTAGTTATTTTAGTTACATAATTATACCCACGATACTCCTAGTTTCTGTGAATTAATAAAACATTTTGACATAACTGTCAAGAATGTTAGCCATTTTAGGGTAATCTAAAGTCAACCTAACATTGCTGTAAAACTTCTTGAACGCCGGACTACTGGTCTGTAATGGCTTATCAACAAGAAGGTATTGCGCATTCAAAAACAAACATCCTGGATAAAATTCACTTAATATCTGCAGTCATAACAGGTACATTGTGAGAAAGTGTCTTCATATTGAGACGCACCCTTGTTCCTCTCAAGACGGGCGTTGTGTCTGCAACCCCACTTCTTTATGATCCAATCCCTGTAATTGATGACTTCTTGGGTGACTTTAATTATGCGGCCCAAAGTGCTGAGGGGACAAGATAAGCGGCAGATTAAATCAAGAGTTGGAGAGAAATAGGGTGAAGGTGCATGTATGCAGATGAGAGCTGTACCTGTCACTGTCTTTATTGGGGTAAGAACGTGCAAGAGGTGAAACGGCGTGACCCAGTATTATATACGCATAGTCAAAAGTCTCCTTCACCTGCATGGCACCATACGAGCTTCTGCCCACATCATTACCTAAACGATCACGGGAAATAATCAAAAAAAACAACATATACACATACATGTTTATGTACAAATTTTACATGTTTTATTAAAGATATTTTGCTCTTGCAAGGATGGGAACACTCTAGAAGTTTCTGTAACATTCTAGTGCTTTCTGAAACATTCCAGATCATTGTGGCACTGGTCATAAAAGACATAAAAACGCACATTTCTGAAGTTTTAGACCATTCGTTTTAGGTAACTGTTTATCTTAAATGGTTGTTAGCTCAGTATTATGCATTTACCATGGATGAGTAATAACAGATTACCTTGTATAAGTTGTCAACATTTTTTATTTTAGTTTTCATGATTCACTGTTTCACTATTAATGACACAAAAAGTAACATGATTTTTGCATTCAGCTTCAAAGAAAAAAAATAAAAGTTAGACAAAAGTGAAAACTTAATAAAAATGCGTTTCGTGGTTTAATGAATAGAGTTCTAAATTGTTATCTAAACAACTTTCACTAAATTGCTTTAGGCATTGCTTTCATTAAAAATTACTTTTATTGCCTAAAAGCAAATGCCAGCAACAACAATCATCCCATTTTCTCAAGCAAATTACAAAAGTAAAAAGGCTCTTTTCCAAAACCTTGTGAGCTGCCTACCTAGACAGCATCTTAAGGCATCACAGTTTAAGTTATCGATGTGAAATCTGTCCTAAAACATAGGCAGCTGCCTTTTTAGATTTCCTGTTTTAGACAAATTTGAATTTACTGAAAAAACAATGTAAGAATGCATTGCGGAGAGCATAGTGACCAAAGCAGCTGAAAGAACAGACATTTTATTCTATGCCATAATGCATGTTTTCGGAAACTAGAAATTAAATCATGTAATGTTAAACTTAACATTCTCAGAAGGAACTCCAAGTAATATTTAAGAGGTTATTTATATATATATATATATAAGAAAAAAAAAGCAGAAATCTTTGCCATAAAACACTGACTTAAAATACACGTTTGCCGCTTATTAAATTATTAATATGTTGAGCAACATGCTAAAACAAACTGTACTGAAATGAAGCAGATTCTTCATGTGAGAAATGACTGAAATTGGTAATTTATTAGGTTCTAATTCAGTTGGGATGCGGTTTCAGAAACTAGTTGTCAATGTAGTAGATAAGAGGCGCACTAGATTTTGCATCATTGGAACAATGATCAGACAAACAGCTTGAAGAGTACCTGGAAGAAGAGGGTCCTCGATACAGAGCATGGAGGGCCGGTAGCCATTACTCATGGCCTTCATGATGTCCTCTTTAGCCATGTAAGCTCCGCCGTTCTTTATCCTGATGCCCGTCTTCAGGTAGTTGAAGTGCCTCCCATACAGCTCGAAGAACTCGATTAGCAGAATGCCAAGGTTCATGTTGGGATTCCTAGCATCGATTCTTGGGTGTAACTGCAGGATTAAGCCAAAAAAAACAGCAGGCAAGATGAGACAGAGTCTCTTTATTTGTTTGGTAAAGTCATTTCTGAAATGAGTGTGGCTGACAGTTATACAAAGGTAGTAAAATATGCTTGACAAGTAATGACATCTCTCTAAATTAAAAAAGTTCAAGCTATTATTATTCTGAAATACTCTAACGCTTCTCTTCGTCAGACTGTCTATTAAATTTGCACCTGTAAGAAGCTGATGACCATCAGGATGAGACTGTAGGAGCTGATTCCTCCTGTAAAGACTTCATTGAGGTCTCGCTGCAGCAGGAACTGCTTCAGCACTAGGATTAAATAAGGCAGCACGGTATACTTCTGTGTGGGAGAACAAAAGAAAGTAGTTTAGACTTTAGCACATCAAAACAAAACCTCATTTACACCAGGCATTAAGAGGCATCTTAAAAACGACTTTATTTAACACTTGAATGATCACAGCAAGTATTTTTTTAAATGAAAAGGTCTTCTTACGATACAACAGAGTCTCATTACACAGTCACATCAAGAATACCTTAATTGTTTCGTGAAGCCTTGTGCATGTATGTGCCTAAAATATAGGAACTGCATAAATGGTTGTCTTTCACAGTAGACAAAACGCAGCTGTTCAGAAGCGGCAGAAATATTTACATAAAGGTGAAGTGTTATGATAACTGGGGGATGAGCCAACAAATCTTACATTCCTCCACCATGTAAGATCAAAATCGTCTTAAAGGATTTGGGGGTCATTCACAATTGGAGTGAATCAGGTCCTCCTTGGAAGTTTGTATTCATGAGTTGGGAACTCAATTACGATGTCTAATGTCATAAACTAAAAAAAAAAAAAAGCACATTTTAACTCAAAAGGGGTTGAAAATGGAAATACGTCAATTTGGCAAAATGAAGGTCAGGAGAGAGGAGTACAGCAGGTAATGAGCTTGGCAGTAGAGCATAAAGGCAGCAGGTCATCTCCTTATTCAAACATCTGCATTGAAAGCTTGCTGACAGATGTTCAGTTATGCTTCACCCTCCTCCTCTCTTTAGTCTAACACTGACAATTTAAGCCTGACACCAAATTAGCAAACATGGAGCAGATCTAGGACACCTAAAACGTGTAAATACAAGCAGGGTTTAAATGTACATCCTGCCTTTAGCAGGTGTGCCAAATAAACAACAACAAAAAACATGATATACTAATATATATATATATATATATATATATATATATATATATAGCAGATAAACACAAGGAACGACACCACACAGCGTTCCAGAGTCACTACAATAACAGAATTAATTTTGAAGCCAAACCTTAAGCAGCAGTCAAGCCTTTCATTTGTGTATCCTTTGTGTGTAATGAATCAGGTCAAAGTACATTTATCAGTGATGGGCAGACTGTCATTATTGGTTTGGGACTTCAAGTACAGCAATAAGCAACACTGTACTGGCCGATGCCATACGATGTTTTCACAAGAAAACGTAAAAAGATTTGCCTGCATGAGCTGAAAGAACTGAAGAGTGATAAACTGAATGGCTTTGCTTTTGATCACTGAAACATATGCAAAACGAATCAGCTAGTCGTCACAAGATAAAATTTACAACTTACATTTACAAAGAAAAAACTGAACTAAATTACATTACTCTCAATGTGTCATTAAGGCTCTAAATATTCTATTCTTTGCTTCAAAGACAAATAATGAAATAAAATTATTTGCATGCCATTTTAGTGGAAAGCAAAATGGACTAAAAATATTGAATATGACATGACTTTGTCATTAAAATTCCATGTACTAGAACTAAAAGTCAGAAAATATAGCAAAACAATAATACTATGAAATATTACAATTCAAAACAAGTTTTCTATTTGAATATATTAATATGCAATTTATTCCTGAGATACAAAGCGGAATTTTCAGCAGCGATTATTCTGGTGTTACATGATCATTGAGATTTTAGATAATTAGAATGCACTAGAACTGGAATCATTTCTTTATATCATAAAGAAATGATTCTACAATTATTGTACCAATAATTGTACTGCTAATGTTTTTTTTTTTTTGTGTGTGTGTCTGTCTAACTATATTTCATGTTTCTTTAATTGAAGAAGAATTTATTTGAATTAGAAAGCTCATCACAAAAGTTTTTACTCAGCAATATAAAGTTGTCACGCATGTTGTAAATACTCCGTTTGCTACAGTCTGACATGCTGTCATTCTGCAAATGTCAATTAAAATGTTATTTTTAGAGACTAAATGTGATATGCTACTTTAGCAAGAGTAAAATTATTGAAATGACCTTCAAATTTAGTAATTAATCCACATTTGAAACATACACCATAACTAAAACAAAAATGTACAAACCAGCAAATATTTAGACTTTCAGCCCATCTTGAAATTATACATTTCGTCTAGTTTTATACAAATTTGTAAAAATTAGATTTACAAAACTTACCTTCACGTATTCTTTGATGAAGCTAGCAGCTTTGATGCCCGTCTCCACGTTAAAACTTATGTCCACTTTCACCTCAGTCTCCTGATCGGTCAATTTGATGATTGGTACCTTCAAAATCCAAAAGATATTTAATATAATTAATGACCAAGAATTAGAGCAAAACATCCAAAGGGGACCCTTCCATGGCAAACAAACAATTAGTGAATATGAAGCTGTTTAACTGAGCGGAGCTGATGTTATACCAACAGAGGGAAACACGTACTGTAGCTTTGTCGAGAACTTTGATGGAATAAGGTTCTGCCACATTGTGTTTTCTGAGCGCCTGCTCCAGCTGCTGCAGGGGAGGTTTCTCCCATTTCCCAAACACCACCAGGTCAATGTCACTACAGTGTAAAAAAAAAAAAAAAAGCAGAAAAATTTAGGTTTAAGCAATTTGTTTAAATCAACACTCTCTACTAAGCCTAATGACAGCCCATCTTACAGCAAAGCTGTTTGCGATCAAATACACTCACATTCATTTTTGTCTTAGCAGTTTACAGACAAATACATGAGGCCTACTGACTAACACAAGGAATATCACTCAAGAGACCTTTTTTTTGGACTGTACAAGTCTTGTAAGCTACAGATCATTTGAATCATCCCCACATCTGGGGTTAACAAACTGCTATTGATCATAGGATGTCAGTTTAGTTATTAAAAGACAGCTCAGAGCCAAAAAAGGCTAGGGTTGTGATGATAATGAAGCACGTGTTCAGATCCCAGCAGTCTGTGAGAGTCATCGAACTGGGAATAGTATCATGACTGCACAGCAACAACAGATCATGAGAGCAACATTACACATGTTGACATCTGTTCAAAATCTTATTGCTATGTTGTCATTTAATGTGCAAGATCAAACACGCATTCATTTACCTGGTTGGGAGAAAGAGTCCAGTGCTAAAGCTGCCAAAAATCTGGACCTGAGTATGCACAAATAAAATTTATTTTATTATTTTTTTTAAATGCATTTAATTTTTGACTTATGCTAATAGCTCAATTTCATAGACATCAGCTCTTAAGCTGGCTTACATCAGCGGTTGGCCACAACTCCTTGATGACCGACTCTATCCTGTCCACCACCTCTTGTCTCATTGTGGTCTCCTCAGGACGAGGAGACATGAAATTGTAGAAGTCCATGATTTCTTCATGCAACCTTGGAAGAAATGAGAAAAGATTATAATGGAAAGGCCATAAAATTGTTTAAAAAAAAAAGGGAGGGGGGGGGGGGGATCCATTAACAGACCAAACAATAAATATACTTGGGCTACAGGACCAATAACCTTTTAGCAAATTCACATTTCAGATCTGGCTCCACTCTGGTATAGAAACAGCCACATTTCACAATCCAATAAATTTCCTATGGATAAAATGAACTGTTAGAAGTATTTAATGCTTGAAACATGGAAAGTTAAAAATCACCATTACCAAATTCCAAGTGTGAACAAAAAAGAAAAAAAAAAAATTAATAATAATATATATTGCAAAATTTATTATTCAGCCTTTACAGTTTGTTCCTCCAAATTCCTTTCTTCCTTCCAATTCTATTTTACAGAAAAAGTGCACATATGATTTATCACTTGTAGTTAGTCTGTTCTACACCAGTTTTTCTAAATTAAACTTTTAGTTAACTTACAGACTCAAAAGTCCTTATTCCTTCCCCTAGAAAACTAGAAATAAGAGCTGGAAATACCAAGAAAACCGCCAATCTTAAACACCTAAACAGTATTTTGCATGTATGGGCGTATGACACAAATGCTGTCAATCTACTACACAGGCCACTCACTAGGTTTTGGGACACAGTCGCTGCCTCATTCGGTTCCAGATTCTTTCGTGGAAAAATTCCAGAGGTCTGGAACCATCCACCGCAAATATAACAAGTTCATGCAACAGATCCGTCCCTTCTTACAAGCCTACAATTGCTGGTTTACTAAAGACTTAAGCATGCATTGCATTAAGTGTCCAGTGTTATACTCATAAATCAGCAAACACCAAAACTTAATCCAGCCGACAGCCAACATTAATGGACAGGCGACGACAGCAAACATAACACAAAAATGCTAGTTAAAAGCTGTTGTTAGACTTATAAGCTAACAACAGCTCACTTGCTGTATTCATAAAGTGGTATAAAAGTCAGTCAGTCAGGTTTGAACAGGTTCAGGTTTACTGATAAGCTGTGTCATCACATGGTCCCTGACATCCCAGAGTGGTATATAGAGCGCGTTAGTGCCCAACAATTCTCCCAGCTGCCTTGGTTTCTAGAAGCATCTCTTACTTTGCCACTGGGATTTCTTTCTTTTTTTTTTTTTTTGAAGTCGAAGTTATATAAAATCACAAACCAAATCAACCAGCTACGAGAAGAATCACAAACTTTGACTGGAAGCAGAAAAACATCTGAAAATCAGAGAAAAGGGTATGAGACTGTGACTGCTTTAATGCGGAAAAGAACTACAACGAATAACAAATTAATGGTCCAAAAAAATGCCACTGTTGAAAATGATTATTTAAAATATTGGTTGTAAAAAATGTGGTTAATGGCTTCAACAATTGCATATACTGCCGATTAACAACCTTGTCGCTCACAGTAGATCTGTCTTTAAAGATTATAAGTTATCACTAAAAATCACTTACCTTTAAGAAAATAAACTGGCTTCTCATTTCCTGAACCCACACTAGAGCATTTGAACAAGCAGATTATATATTTTTTTTTATTAACTGTTAAGAAGACCGTATATCATAGTTTAACTCATTTTTTTAGCTCATTAATTGTAATTCACTTAAAATTGTGACCCTGGACCACAAAACCAGCCATAAATAGCACGGACATTTGCAATAACCAACAATACATTGTATGCATCAAAATGATTGATTTTTCTTTTATGCCAAAAATCATTAGGATATTAACTTAAGATCAGGCTGCATTAAAATATTTGTAAATTTCCTACCATAATTTTTAACACTTAATTTTTGATTAACTGCACGTAGGCTAATATGCCTTGCTAACAACAATTTTCTCACCATTTCAACTGACTTTGCACCCTCAGATTCAAGATTTTCAAATAGTTGTATGGTTTGACAGGACAATATTTGGCTGAGATAGCCTACGTAAATAAATGAAAATCTTATTTAGTCAGTTTTTAGGTGAGGAACACATCTAAATAAAAACAAATCTGACATTATAACTGGTTTTGTAATCCAGGGTAACAATTTTTATTTAGCCTAGGTTACGTTTAGTTCTTTATTTAATGAGTTCCTTGAGTTGTTGACGCAAAAACCGCTCTAAACGATTCGTGAATGAATCATACACACCGGTTCAACCGATTCACTGAAAAAGATCCGAATCAAACGATTGAATCGTTGACGAATCAGAATCGCTACAAAAAAAAAAAAACTGTTAATCAGATACACACATTCCACAAGTGACCCAACCCACAGACCGCAGCGGCTCCGAACCGAGCCCAGGACACCGGCTAACGCGCTAAAGCTAAGTCTCCGGCCCAACACGACCAAAAGAGGCCCACTGACACTTTCTCACACACGAAAAGGCCACAGAAAGACAGCGTAACATTATAACGCCCCATACCGACCGCTGTTATAAACCAAGCTCATCTCACCCGTCAACCCCTGGGTTATATTTCCTCGTCTTCCACGGGGTGCCGGAGTTGTCATAATTGCCGTTAGTCCAGTTGGAGAGCAGATAGTTTATCCCATAGGTGCTGGCCTTATTGTCGCTTTTCCTCCGGCCCGGATGATGGTGGTGGTGATGGTGGCTGTGAACCGCTGCCGGATGGGACGGGTGGCGCTTCATGCAACTCTGCTGCTGCTGCTCTTGATGGAAATGCCGTAGATGAGGATGAGGAGGGTGATGATGATGGTTGACATTATTCAGCACGCTCTCGCTGCAAGTATAAAACGGGTGCCCCTTGTTCATATTCCCGGCGATCAAATTAGGGCTTGTAGTCCTTATTTTAGAGCAGCTGGACGCCGGATCCGCCACCGAGCCGCTCTTTTGGGTCATTTCGCCGTCTCCCGTGTTTCCATTTAACGCGTGAGCCGCAGAGCCGCCGCTCGAGATCGCAGTGCCGTTGTTTTTAACGTTAGTGCTGTTATTTGCATTGGACGCGACAGTCTTATAAACGTCAAACGCCGGAGAATTGACACAGAGGTTGTGGTGGTGGTGGTGGTGGTTCTGGTGCTGACCTGTGTTAGTCCGGTTTACCTGAGACGTCTCCCACACACGCATCCATAAAGCGTTCGCAGGACCTTTCTGTTCCGGCTGAATCCAAGCGACCCTCGGATCCATTCAACTCGTCTTTCTAACAGCCCTGTCAAACAAACGAACGCCTTTCCCCCCGTTCAGCGGATAAGTTTGAGTCCGGACCGCGAGAACGTGCCTGTAAACGGGGCTACGCGAAACGACAGGGAAAATAACGACGTGCCAAACGCCACAACCAACGGGAATCAATTAGTGGCCCTTTTCCCCCGCTAGCAATAAACTGTTAGCTAAACTATACAGTGTTTCCAATATGGCGTAGCCTATTCCCTTGAACCCCGAAATCCAGTACGCATGTGTAGGATTTAAACCATCGGGGCAGCACACACCCCCAGACTCCACACCGAGCAGGCGCAATCGAGCAACCCCACCCTTCCGAACGACTACAAAGCGAGAGACACACATTTGAATTTACAACCCTGCCTAAAATCGATCTACACCGCGAGCGTAGCGATTAATGCACGCGAGAACTGAGGACATCTTGGTGACTACAATGGTCGTGTGGGCGTGGATGTGTGCAATAATAGCGTACTGATTCATCTAGATATATATATATATATATATATATATATATATTTTTTTTTTTTCAGTCATCTTCCATTTTATATTAGATTTTCTAAACACCAACACATGGCATTCCATATAGAGTTTATTAAGTGCATTTAATATATATATATATACACTCACACTTTTTACATATGTATTAAAATATAATTATATTATAAAATATTGTGAAAAATGCAAACAATAATTAAAAATGTATTATTTCAGTATAAAAATATTAAATATGCTTTTGTGGTTCTTTACCTCTTTTACCTCAAGGTCACTTACTGTGAGTAATTAAAGCTTTCTTCTGCTGAATTTCTTTAATACATTCTTAATCATTTTTAATAAATAATTTATTAAAAAAAAAAAATATATATATATATATATATTTTTTTTTTTACTAATCTTCATTTTAAATCTTCCATTTAAAAAAAATAAACAAAATAAAAATATGCATGAAAAAAGTTGCATAATATAACAAAAGTTGTTTTCTTGATTCTGCGCAGATGCAGAATGTGTTAGACAATCAAACGATATCTGACATTCACTGACAGGCAAATATTGGAGAAAAAGCATCATATTTTTTCATGACCAATTGTGCAACCTGCTGCTTTAGTGGTGGGCCAAAAGAAGCCGGAAAGCATAATTTTAATGCTAAATGAAGCTATATGAAACCGAAAGCAATGTTGAATGTACTATGAAAAATGCTCAGTACTTTCAAGCAAGTAAAACAAATTCATGCTGCAATTTATAATCAATTTATTTACGGCAAACACTGACAAAAATCTTAATCCTAAAAACTAGTTCTCATGAAAATAAGGGAACCCTAGTGCTTTCGAGGAAAGAACAGGCATTCTCTGTTGATGATAATAAATCATAATCTGACACGATGAAGAAGAAAGCAGCGACAAGCTCCTCCCACGGTGATTACACAACGAGTGCTTTGCCTTCAGCTCACGTGCAGCATGTGTAATGTGGGGGAAGCCCAGCATGGTCAGAACACACATCTCGTGTTGTGTGCTCACCGTTGGATGTAGAGATGGTTAATGCTGCTAGTCTTGGGTGTTACATTTTTTAGACAAAGTCTTTTGCATGCTTCTACATCACTCAAAGCCTAAAGCCCGTGTGAGGGAGTTGCTCTGTGTTGCAGAAGGTTATGTATGCACGCAATGTGGTTTGCAGGGAGATTTCATCATTGCTTTGCCTGAGGCTGGGGTTATTTCTCCAAAGAACGGTCAGACAGATTGCTCACGGACTGATGTGACGCCTCCAAGAGCTCCAGACTGACCACGGACATCTGAAGGGAATCAACTAGAAGGATTTTTTGAACTTCAATGTCAATAAATGAAAGCCGAAGTACACTGGTGACTTGGAAGTTTGGAATAATGAAGACTAGGAAAAAAAGTGTCACCAAGTCAAAACTTACTTGATAAAAATACTGTATAATAAGAAAAGTTTTGAAGTAATATTAACACTGAAAGCTGAATTATCAGCATCATTACTGCAGTCTTCAGGGGCACAGGACCCTGCAGAAATCATTAGAATATGCTGCTCAGGAAACAGTACTTATTTTCAATGTTGGAAACTGCAAACCATAAAACAGAGATTCTCTGATGGATAGAAAATTCATTAAACAGCATCTATAAAATATAGATTTTTTGAAACATTATAAACTTAAAGTTACTTTAGTTAAAGTTACTTTATCCTTGCTTAATAAAATAATGTATTTTTTATTGTAGTTACCCCAAATGTTTGGTTGTCTATCACAGTTGCCATAAAAAATATTAAGCAGCACATTGATAGTACATACTGTTTCTTAAGCATATTAGATCAGCATATTATAATTTCTGAAAGATCATCATACGACAAAAACTGGAAGAATGATGCTGAAAATTCAGCTTTGCGTCACATTAATAATTTTTTAAAATATATTCAAACAGAAAACAATTGTAGAAAAAAATTAATAGTAGTATTTAGTGCTGTCAAATGATTAATTGCATCCAAAATAACTTGTGAATATAATGTGTGTGTACATTTATATGTACACATATAAATATATAAAATGTATATAAATATTTACACGTACATATTTTCAAAATATATGCTGCATGTGTGTATTTCTATATACATAATAAATGTGCACAGGACATACGCATATATAATTTAGACAAAAAGTTATTTTGGAACGCGTTTAGTCATTTGACAGTACTAATACAATTTCACATTGTTTTTTTTACATTTCAGATTAAAATAAATGCAGGCTTTGCAAACATAGGCTTCTTTCAAAAACATTAAAAAAAGATGGATAAAATTATGTTTCACGACTGTATAAAATACTTTCTTCACAGTATTAGACTACAGAAAATGGGACATTTTCTAAGCAATTTATATGACCTTCCACATTCCAGCGTTAATGAACACTTTCACTGCCGACAGCACTGACATACAACACATAACTCTCGCAATACTTACTTCATGCATTACACCTGAAGGTATTATGAGACCCCACCTGCTGCATGTCAAAACATGTCAGAGATGGTAAATGATGATGTTACAAGCATAACTTGAATTTGTTACATAATGTTGTTGTGCATTCAAAGTAGAAAAAGATATTATGGTAATACTACCATGATGAGCGTGATTTCTTCATTCAGTGAGTATCTTACAATGAAGTATAAAAGCAAAACAAAACAAATGTTACGTAAAAATAACCATATCTGTCCTTTTAAGGCAAGGCATGTGGTTATTTTCTTTGAGAGCAGCACTCGCTCTTGGGATACTTCTGGTTATTGATTTTAATACTTCATTTTGACAGCTTTGTGTACTGACCCTATACTGCATATCACCCCTGCCGTCTGTTGACAAAGTTCTTGGTAAATGGCAGGGGAAAAAATAGTTTGGCAGAAGCTGCGTTTAGTTGTGCTTTAGTTTAAGACGGAATCGATTGGAGGCTTTATGTTAATGACAAATGATGACATTCAATAATAAATCCATTTACTGTTATGCCCCTGTTGAAATTCATCCAATTTAATTTCTTAAACCAGTCCACTTTTGGAGGGTTAAAGACTGACACAATAATCAGTAAACGTAAGACACATTTTTATTTGAAATCTATCTTCGGAACATTTAAAAGACATTTATTTTAACACTCATGTACAGCATAGCTTTTCATCAAACAGGGAATTTTTCAGATTTTTTAGAAAGGTTTAGTCCGAACTGCCACAACGGCAAATTCACCATAAAGGGCTGAATATTTTAAATCAGATGTGTGTATAACATCATTAAATCAGCCCAGTCTCACTGCAATTCGTACATATTTTATGAGGTGGCTAATTCGTATGACCTCACTCGAACAAATTCAGGCGATTTTTGCTAAATCGTTCACATTTTACAATTTGTTTGAATGCCCTAAACATTTTCGTCAGTACGAAATCGTACGAGTGAGTTCGTACGAATTAGCCACCTCATAAAACACATACGAACTGCGGTGAAATAGCATTGAATTAATGGTTCTGCTATTGTTGCAGTACATGGTTAAACATTCCCTCTCTTCAGCAGATAAATCATGTGTTTCCGCGCATTTTCTGAGCTTGGACAGCCTTGTATCTATCACAATCAGAAAGTCCATATTTTGCTGACACATTGTTACTGTCTTGAAGAAGAGGTGGTTAATAGGAAACGTCTGGATTATGGCAGCAGCTGCCTGCCATGTGTATCTCATCTCATCTGAGACACTGTATGATCTCATAGTAATACTGCTTTTGCACTTTATAAATGTCTGTGTTGCTGCAGAATATAAATTAATGATTTATCTTGTAGAATTGAGTTGTTATTGTGTAATGTTCGATGCATCTCTTCCCAGTCTCTGCACATTATGATAGCACTTCCCTTTAAAACCGTAAAATATTAAACAGCATTAATAAAAATATTTGTTGTGCAATCACAATAGGCAAAAAAAAATTATAATATTGTTTTGGTGGAAGTGTGGGCTTACCACAGGATCAGAGCACAAACGGTATTAAAGCTTTCCTTGATTTAGGATAGTCTTCAAATTTAGTGAGATACCACCTGTAAAATGAAATAACACATTACAAATCAATCTCTGATACTTTTATCTTCATACAACAAGAAATGTGTAGGAGTAAATCTGTCTAGAACATGTCTAAATCACATTTCGCTCTAAAACAGGAAATAATTCAAAAGAAAATGGTAATACTTTGTTTTAATCAAATTAAAAGTGGCTAAATATTTATATAGTTTCTCAGACATAATATTTTGCATTAGTTTTTATTTTCATATTGTGTTTTCATTTTAACTGTTGTGTTTTTGATTGGTTCCCGCTTTTTGTCTATATAATGTTTATTTAATAAATTAGAAATATTTGTGGGGAAAACGTAAATGTCAAAATGCAAATCATCCTAATATAGGCTTCATATTCTTTTTCACTTATTTATGTTATAATTATTGTTTCTTATGATTCTTGGATTAATTATGACTCATACATGAGAACTGGAAGCATACAAAGGTTTTTTTTTTTTTGATAATTGCAGTCACATTGGGCAAGAATGCACTGTTTCATACGGTAATGTCTTACTTGTGGTGGGCCATTCCTCTGCTGGACAGCACAATGAGAGTGAAGAGAGCAAAAGCTGCACTATGGACCGAGTGACCGGCCAGAGCAAACCCAGTCCATTCCACAATCTCTCCAAAGAAGTTTGCTCCTGAGACATACTCAAACATGCCTCCTACAAACAGAGAAAATGGTATATGTGGAGATATTCGATCGGAAGACATTACACAAACAATTTCAAGCCTGTTTTAAAGCAGAGAAATTGCATCACATGAGTCTTATTAAGTGTAAAACCATCTGACCAGCACATTGTCTTTTTTAATATGTCAGAAAAATACATGCCTGATTCATCATGTCAGTCATCACTTATACATCAAATAAAAGTAGAACAAGCCTTTGGATTTAAACAACTTTGGCATATTGGTTAATTGCATCCAAAATAAATGTTTTTGTTTACATAATGTTTGTGTTTGTATATTTATTATGTGTATAAATAAATATTTAATGTATGAAAGTAACATTTTTCATACTTTTATACATTAAATATAAGAATATATTCATATAAATACTTCCAAAATATATGCTGTATATGTGTGTATTCATACATGCATAAGTATACACAATACTCACATATATTGTATATACAAAAACGTATTAATTGTTTGACAGCACTAATTTAAATCCATTTATTTTGGCTAAATAATGCATTCTATCAGCAGACTCGATTTATTTTTTTTGAAGGCTTACCATGAGTTTTTACATTTAATTTAATTTATTTGACACTTTTTGTTAATGCCCTGTAAAGTTGCCAAGTCAGCTTTGAAACACTTGTGCTTTAAAAAAAATAAATAAATGATGTAAATGATGATTGCATTAGCATCTTACATGGACACTGACTGTATGGAAAAAAAGATAGAATGAATGTCACAAACTATTAGGATCTCTGGAGCAGGGTGGTCCTGACAAGTTGCTAAGGCATTGAGTCACAAACAGAAAGGGCATCTATTTTTATTTTCTTTCAGAGGCAAAGCCAGATTCAAAGGGAAAACAGATCTTTTTTTTGCATTGCATTAACACTCCAGCACTGAAGAGAAGCACTGACTGCCCATCTGAGCTGACACCACAGAACTGTGTGTGCTGATTCAAATTATTCAATTTAGAATATTCCTATATTGTGGTAAAATCAAAAGCCAAAATGCCAAACTGCATGATACTCATGTGACTGTTTTATGTAACCACACTTCCCACTCTAACACATTTCCAATTCATAAATGGTCCTGTCAGTCTGATAAATCGCTGTCTTACCTCTAGGTATCTTATATCCTGTCTCTCCAGGCTTACGTAGGTTCCTGAGAATGTGGTCAGAATGAATATTAATGCTGCATCCCAGGAACCAAATACAAGACCCTGAAAAACATTACAATAAACAAATTACAAATTATACATAAAAAATACATTTACAATATGAAAAAAATCTTATGCTCACCAAGGCAAAATACAGTAAAATATATATATATATAAAAAAAAAAAAGATATATATCTTTTTTTTTTTTTACTACTTAAAATAACTTCTATTTTAATATATTTTAGAATATAATTCATTCACGTGATGCAAAGCTGAAATTTCAGCATGATTACTCCAGTCTCTTCAGTGTCACATGATCCTTCAGAAATAATTCTAATCTGCTGATTTGCTTATTATCTTATTATCAGCATTGCAAACAGTTGTTCCGTGATTTTTAAAGATTTTTTTTTTTTATTAATACAAATTTCACAAGAACAGCACTTATTTGAAATATTTTGCGACATCATAAACCTTTTTACTGTCATAATGTGTCATTGCTGAATTAAAGTTAAGTTGAATTAAATTTATTTTTTACAACACATAGTATACAATGTATACTGTACCAAAATGATTGCCTCTAGGGAATACAAATGAATACTGGGAATAGCAGCGAATGTTCAGTCAACCATAACAGGTCAGCAAGAGTTCAGCGAGATAACCAATATCTATACCCTGCAGTGGTCAATGTTACAGTGGTCTGCTGGAATGCCAGAACAACAAGAACCCTGACAAGTAACTAATTATGTCTCTTCCTTGACCAGTAGTGAATGCATTGTGTTCTGTCATATGCTGATGGATGTATTCCAGTATCAGCTCTTAAAAAAGTAGTTGGTCTCAAACTCAATTCCTGGAAAAACTGTGCAGAACTGTGGCCATCCAGGAACTGAGTTTGAGACTAATGTATTAAAAAACAAACACTATATTCTACAGTATAGAGCAGTGGTTTTCAAACCTATTCCTGGGGACTCACAGCTTTGCACATTTTACACGTCTCTAATTTACACACCTGATTCAGATCATCAGCTCATTAGGAAAGATCTCCATGAACTCAAATGAGTGTGTCAGATAAGGGAGACATGCACAATGTGCAGAGCAGTGGGTAACAAGGAACAGGATTGAAAACCACTGGTATAGAGGATAAGCAAAATGATACAAATTACTATACACTGAATATTTACTCACTAGCACCTACCTATGATGAAACAGGGATGTGTTTCCCAACCAGGTGGGTAATCTGCATAATGACTCAGGTATCTTGCCTGCAGGTACCCATTATAAATGCAGAAGACAAAGGCCAGGACAAACGAGATGAATGGTGTGGATTTCCCCCCTCGAATTAAAAATGGGTAAATGAGGGATCTAAGACAAATATATACATCCATACAAAATATATGCGTGGCAAGGTTATTTACTCATGCATGTCTATACGTGGTTTTTTATATTTTGTATAAAAGGAAAAGTCATACCTTTGCAAATAATGGAAAATGAACATGAGCAGAAGTAGCTGGTTGGGCAGGTGCATTATCTTTGCACATGGACTCCAGAGCACCAAACTCAAAGGCACCATCAAAGCCGGCAGCTCTTGAACAAACCAGGCGAATTTAACATTCACAGGGAACCCATATCTGCTGGATGCATATCTGCCATAGGGCACGTGCTCAAAGAGCAAAGTCAAAAAAGTTATGAACGCCATAACAATCATCAAGTACGATAAACAATTCAAAACGTATACTTCTTGCTCCTCCGAGGAGAATAATGTCCTCAGAATAGCATCCATAATGGCTAATACCACTTACGTGGAAGAAGGGTTCAGGTAACGTTTTGTAACCCCGTGGCGTGCACAAAACAACCTGACACCATGGAGAAACCTGAAAGACCCACCCATTATTAATTAGGTTTAGCCAATCAAGATATGCGGTGGGCGCGGTGTGTGTAAAAACACGCCTTAATATATGCACGTTTTTGAAAGGTAACGTGCTGCATGAACGACAGGCAGGTTTATATTATTTCAACTATTTTAATTTGCGTTATTTTTGACACTTGTACCATGGTACAATTGTGTTTTATTCTTCTGACAGTGAATTAATTAGGATTAAATGTTTAAAGGTAGAAAAAACGCGTGTGTGCATATAAGTCAGGCAATAATGCGGGCACCGAGGAAGAGGTCTTTCAGTCGAATGTGCGCTTGTTTAGATTGCGTCACGAACACGTGAGTGCAGCAAGAGCTGAGAAGTGCAGTTCTTCAGACAGTAAATCAAAACGCATCGCAGGTTTATATCCAGAGTTATATGCGTGTCCAACATGGGCAGGAGAAACAGAAACAGACAAAGACCCCAGCAGAACAGAGATGGAAGACCAGAGGGGAAAAGAAGCAGAGATGATGCTGTGAGTTTGCTAACTGCTCTAGCCTCTTACTTTTCTGCCCAGTGCCAACACTGCAGATTCATTTCTGTATATGATTTCTATATAATGTTATATCGTTGTGATTGTGAATGTATAATATATAACAGCTTCAGTGTAATCTCATGGTAAATGGCATGTATGTAGGTAGTAAAAGTGACTCACGTGGGTTCCTTTGGCAGGGTTGGGGAGCTGGATACTCTGAGATCATCAAGGAAAACAAACTCTTTGAGCATTATTACAAGGAGCTGAAGATTGTTCCCGAGGGAGAGTTTGAGGAGTTCATGGAGGCCATGAGGGAGCCGCTGCCAGCTACTATTCGCATCACTGGATACAAAAGGTGACCTGATGTTTTCTACAGGTCTGAAGTTGTAGTTGAATGACAAACAGTGATTTGACTACCACACTGTTTGAATTTAAAATGCCTTTTAAATTCTGTTTACTGCTCTCATAATCGTATCATTTACTACTGCCCGTCAGCCACACTTCTTTCAAGCCATATTGCTTGAAAACCTTCATAGATGGTTGAGAGGACATTGTAATTTCATAAGCTTGTGACAGTATACTCTCGTAATGCTTACATTAAAAAACGAAACTAGACTAGACATGACTAAAAACTGTTCATTTATATGATCCAGAGATGCAGTTACGTTTTTTTTATTTTTAATTTTTTATTAACATCTGTGAAAATGTTCTGTTGGAATGAAGATGGAAAAAAGGAAAACAAAAACTAGAAATGTGGTTTTGGCAAGAAACTGAAAATAAGTTGAAGTACTAAAAACGACTAAAACTTGAATAAAAATAAATTAATGCTACTTTGATAAAATGACAAAAGCACATAAAATAATTTTTACATTTTAAGTATTAGTAATGGGGTATAAAAAATACTCTGCAAATATAAAAAATAAAAAAAAACACTGCAAATATGATAAACAGTTAAAAGAAAGTACTGTTTATTAAAAAGCTAAATTTGCTATTAGATCAGGACTGGACTTTATTATATAAGATTGGGCTTGGCCCTTCTTTCCCAAGCAGAGTTTGATGATGACACCAGAATAGAAATATTCATTGTTCTGTGTAAGATAAAAACTGTTTGGGGTTTTTTTTAGATACACGTGCACTCTGTATCTGACTACATAGGTTTAAAAAGATATTTTAAGTTTATTAATAATAATTAACAAGCATGGAAGCTCAAATGTATGACTTTCTGGGTTTACCATATTTGATGCACTATTAACCTATTTGACGCTAATTTAATAGATAATTTGCAGTTTTTATTTTAGAGTATACACAGTACATATTTTCGTTGTTATGACGGTATATATTGTTACTCCCCTGCAATTTGCAGTGCCGTCAAATGATTAAGCGCATCCAAAATAAGTCTATATAATATGTGTGTGTACTGTGTATATTTGTGCATTTTTGTGACAAATGAGGACATCAATTTGTATAATGACATATATGACATAGAGGACATTACAAGGAGAAGGTGACTTTTCAGGACATTACCCCATTTCCCATATA
>JAUMHE010000072.1:5093414-5110904 GCA_032359235.1 Enteromius mattozi
TAGTGCAGCTCATCCAGGATGGCACATCAATGCGAGCTGTGGCAAGAAGGTTTGCTGTGTCTGTCAGCGTAGTGTCCCGAGCATGAAGGCGCTACCAGGTGACAGGCCAGTACATCAGGAGACGTACAACAGGAACAGGAGAGTTTAACTTGCCTTAACACATCTTACAACTGGAAGTTTCTAGTATGCCTTGCTAATTCTGGTGTGTATAATTGGGGTTAGAGCTAAACTCCATTGGACAGCGGCCCTCCAGGAGCAAGACTGAGCACCCCTGGTTTAGTTGATCTTGATGCAATAATAGATATAATAGTTATAATCACAACAGCTGCTTTCTTTGGAATTCAACCAATCTGATTACAAATTTGGAATTCCCAAAGTGTTTCCTGTTTTTTGTGCAGTATACTTCAGGTCAAGAGCTAGTGTCCTGTAGAGTTTAGTTCCATCTCCAATCAAGGCTAAACTTTGCAGGACAGTGGCCCTTTAGGACTGGAGTTGTCCATTCCTTTGGGTTGAAGTCCCTGTGCAAGGTCCCTCCTTTATTAACCTCTCTCATCAATTTCTGTCTATTGGAAAAGTCAAGGTGTAACAGCCCTGTGTGAACCATTTGCAAGATTACAACAATGAAAGCAGTGTTCCGGTAACTTTAGTTCTGAACCTGACCTAACACACCTCAACAAGCTCACCAATGTGTTCAGAATTGCTCACTGACAGCAATGACAACATACAATACAGTATTTTTTTGCTCAAAAAAGTTTGTGACAAACCTTGAATCGGGCCATGATTCTTGCTTTAACTTCGGGATGGGCAACTTCGGCTTTCTTTAGATTTTTGCTTCACTTTCCCATGCTGTATTATATAATCACCCCATATCCACATTCACTATTCACTGTATTAGTCCACTAATAGTCTATTTAAAATGAAAATTGGACACTGTGGGCCTGTTTACACCTGGACACTTAATGCATTTTTCTCTTATCGCAGATCTGTCTGATCTGTTTTTTTTTTTTTTTTTACATTTAAATAGGGTTACCATACGTGCCATTTTCCCAGGATGCGTCCTGGCCAGGATTTCTATATTGCCTAAAATATCTATGTTTTGGCTTTGTTTGCCTGTGCAGACCGATCGGTGTATGACATCAGTTTCTTATGTTTTAAAGACGCTCTAGAGATACTTTGAATCAAAGCAATATAGAGACCCTGGTCAGGATGCATCCTGGGAAAATGGCAAGTATGGTCACCCTACATTTGGATACCTATCCGATCTGAGGAATTGCAATTAACCAGGTGTAAACAGGCCCTAGGTATGCTGTAAAGGTTGCCTCTTTTGCATAGTTTTGTATTATTAAACAGCAAGCATAAATTAAGCAAACTGGCAGCTCCAGTAGTAATGAAAAGATTTATTTTGAACTCTCTCATGGAAACTAGCATGCATAGATGTCAGGTAAGCCATTTAATAATCACTTAAAAATTATACCTGTATGATATTATGCTGTATTGTCCATATTGGACAAGAAATTCAGAAAATGGATTGATGTGTCAATCGGGCGAGTCTTAGGAATTCATTTGGCATGACCCTCACAGTGCATTATGGATATTTTCAAGCCATGGAGTGTACATTGGTTGTACACTTGTTATGTGCATTTGATAACATCTAATATGGTTTTGGACACCACTACAAATGACTGTCCCCTTAAAAAGATTTCACACACAGCCCTAGTAGGTCTTCAGGATTACCAGAATCCTACAGGCAGGTGAGTCTGATCAGGTTTGTAAGTGAACCCTGCAGGAAAGTGGATCTCGAGGGCCAGAGCTTCAGCAGACCCTTCCATCTTACGTGCCAAAAAAGGTGAATGATACACTTCATTAACCCCTGCGCTGACAGACATGAGTGTAAGCGAGGCAAAAAGAGAAAGGGAGGGTGATTCATTTTGTTTGAGCGAGAGAAATGTCCTTTTCTGCCAGATCTAAGATGCCTTACACAGGACACACTGTCCAACCCCCCCCCCCCTCATGTCATCACTTCCTGCTAAAACACGCTTCTCTACACTGTTGTCTTATCTGTTTCTTAAGTATCCATCTTCCTTCTGTCTCTTACACTCATTCGTCAGTGTCAGGATCAGGCTATTGTCTTTCTTGCTCGAAACTGGCTCAGTATTATTTCACTGTCCTTCCCTGACTTGTTGGGTTGGGTAACACATGATCAGCAATCTTGCCCTTTTTTTAGTCTTTAAATCTCTCTGTCTGTCTTTGGTTGACTGCTGGTTGTTTGGTTTATCTCCCTTCATTAGCTCATGGTGATTATGTTTCCCTGCAGCCATCCATCTCACTTCCTGTTTATCGGTCAGTGTTCTTTCTCTTGGGCTGACAGGATCTATTTCGTCTCCTGCTTTGACTGACAGACTCAGCCCCCCTCTCTCTCTTTTCTCAGGCATGTTGGTTTGTTCTAGAGATAGGCAGTGAGTCTACAGACCATAGAGATTGTTACTATGGTCACTGCAGAGAGCTCTGAACGTAATTAACCACAGTGACAACCAGCTACATGCTGCGAATGCCAAGGCACAACATATGAGAGAGAGCTGACACAACCCCTTAAAACCTCACAATTATACTCAAATGCTGTGTGATCTGGCATGCAAATAACCAGATGATCTATGTGAGTGGACACTGCCTTACTGCTTTTAAGTGGGATACTTTAACCTTGGCTTGGAGCATCCTGTGCCAGTTGTGCTCAGGGATCTTGAAATACTGAAACAATTTGAATTTGCAGAATTGCCATGAAAGTGTTACAACACCCTGACAATGTGGTTGCCAAATATCACTTTTCTTCTTTTTGTTCTTCAGATAACATTCTGGGTGGAGAAAGAAAAGTGGTTTTGCAGTGTTAACCTTGACATTAGTGGCTGACAGTCCAGCAGATCAATAGCAGCTTGGTCCAGTGGTTAAATTTAAAGGAACACTGCACAATTTTTTGAAAATAGACTCATTTTCTGCCTTAGAGTTAACAAGTTTCTGCCGGTAGCACTTAGCTTAGCATAGATCATTGAATCTGATTAGACTGTTAGCATCTCATTCAAAACTAACCAAAGAGTTTCAATATTTTTCCTATTTAAAGCTTGACTCTTCCTTAGTTACATTGTGTACTAAGGCATGTCCTGAGGTTGATGAGTTCCTACGTCAACATATTAATCCAAAAATTTAGTCTTGACCATTTCGCTACACCTAAATCTGACCTTAACCATGAGTAATGCCTAAAATCGGAGGAAATAATAGAGGAATGACACTGATGTACAAGCACCAAACACTGAAGGTAAGCGTAAACTTTACAAAAACTATAAACTGGTTCTTCAAATCTGATTGGTTAATCACAATGATGTCGAGGAACAAGTCGCACTCTGCAAAATCAGGTCCTGCATAAGGCAGACTGAAAATGAAAAGTTGCGTTTTTTCTATGCCGATATGGCTAGGACCTATACTCCCATTCCGGTCTAATAATAGGTCCAGCAAAGTTCCTTGATTATTACGCCAGAATGAGAGTATAGTTCCTAGCATTATCAGCCTAGAAAATCATGTAACTTAATGTAACTTGACCATCAGATCAACCATTGAGAGCAGTCTGGTCAAGTTTAAGACGATCACTGGCCAGTTTGGGCCATGTTTTCTCTCTTTTACTTCTCCAGATCAAAATCTTTAAAACACCAGCCCTAGACAAAGTGATTTTTAGAATATAACAATATATTCTTTAGCTTTCAATGTCTCTATTTCCTGAGCTGAACGCCCCCACGTTTATGCTTGGTTTATTCGTGCTCTTATTTTAAATTCAAAACAAGCCTCGTATGTGGGAGGAGGGTGAAGCATCACTTGAGCGTCCCCCTTATGCTGCTGCTGCTGCTCACACAGGACGTTCAGAGGTGTTAGTCTTTTTTTTTTCTCCTCCCCTGCTTTCAGATGGGACACTCCAGGATCCCTCATACTAAAAAGCACTAAAGATAACCCTCTGATATGAGTGTACATTTGGGATTATGTAATGAAAGTGTTACGTAATGACCGTCAGCCACAGAAGGAAAGCACCAGTGGATGAGTTTGTGTTTTCTGTGAGGATTAGACAGATTTTTTCTCCAAGTCTTCCACCATTTAGCAGTTATATCCACCCATATGTCTTGTTCACTCCCATTTTCCCTTCCCCCAGATAGTACAGTGAGAAGCTAGTCTATTGCTCATCAGTCACACCTGTTCAAACGTCACATGACCACTAATGTAAATAACACTTTAACATTGCAATATGATAGGTACTAATGGCTCTTGTGACCATCCAGGACTCCCTAGTAACTGCATAGCAATGCCTTTTCAATCATGTAAAGCAATGTGATGCAGAGTTTTGCTCAGACAAGCACTACTCACTTCTGTTACTGTCATTTTCAGTGTGTTCCAGTGTCCTTGACTGCTGTGTGTGTGTGTGTGTAGTTCTTGTTCGTAAGTAAGGAAAATTAGACACTATTGGTCAAAAGGTTGGAATATTTATTTATTATTTTATTTTTTTAGAAAGAAGTCTCTTATATGGTCACCAATTTGACCAATAGTAATGTAAATGTTTTTACTGTTTAAAATAACTGTTTTGTATTAGATTTTATTTTAAATTGTAATTTATTCCAGTGGCTTAAAGCTGAATTTTCAGCATCATTACTCCAGGCTTCAGTGTCACATGATCCTTCAGAAATCATTCAAATATTTTGATTTGCTGCCCAAGAAACATGTTTTGTTTGGAAACCAGCAAGTTTAAGGTAGGTTTTTGTTTATTTATTTAAGATTTTTTTTTTCATTAAGGACAGATTCATTTGATCAAAAGTGTCCATAAAGATATATAAAGTTATGAAATATTTCTATTTAAATTAACTTTTTAAACTTTCTATTCATCAAAAAATCCTGACACAAATCTGCAAAAAAAATATTAAGCTTTTAATATTTTAAACTTTTTCAACATTAATATTGAGAGGTGTAATTAGTATTTCAGCAGCAAATCAGCATATTATTATGATTTCTGAAGGATCATGTGACGTTGAAGAATGGAGTAATGATGCTGAAAATTCAGCTTTATCGTCATAGGAATAAAGCACATTTTAAGATTTATTCAAACAGAAAATTTTAATAATATTTCACTTACTTACTTATTTTTACTGTGTTGTTGATCAAATGCAGCCTTGGTAAGAATAGAGACTTTATTCAAAAACATTAAAAAATCTTAATTATTCCGAACTTCTGACTAGCAGGGTAAAAATGACATTGATTTATTTGGGTTTGTAATTTTTCCTCAGGAACTAGAGCATGTGTTTTTGACTGTTAATCTGTAATATCAACGGTGGACGTTGGAAGTTGTAAAAAAGCAGGAGCTGTGCTTTTGTGTCTCTTAGAAGCACTTACATTGCTGCCAGGCGGCTCGCCTGGTGCTAATCTTTATTTAGCACATGCCAGCAGGTGTTGCCTAGTAACAGAGGACTAACAGGTTGGGGGGTGGAGGCCCGAGGGGACGTACATCTCTGTACTAGCTTCACAACCCCACAAACCCTCAGTCTCCCCCAGACCCATCTCCCCTCAGACTAACTCCAGGGCTGGCACCGGAGCCACATGACAAAAAAACAAGGAGTGTGTTCATTTTCACAGATAGTGGTGATATTTCAAGGGGCCTTGGTGAAGGGATCTGTTTCAAAAAGAGGCAAGTGGAGTGTGGGCTACAAAGAATTCCTCCGTTGTACACAGAGATGATAAACGACGGAGGGTTGCCATGGTTTTTCTCCATGTGGAGCTCAGTTTGCATGCTGTCGTGTTCTGATGATGTGTTCGTTCATTCATGTCTCACCTGAACTAACACAGGCAAATCTCAAACTGGCTTTATCTTCACATGGGGGCTTATAGTGCCTGCATGCTGAGAGGGTTTTGCATGTCTCTGAGGAGGGTTTAAAGTTTAATCAGAGTTTTATCTGATCAAAAGTGACAGTAAAGACATGGCACAAAGTATTTCTATTTAAAAAATGCTATTTTCTTTATTAATCAAAAATAATAAGCAGCTGTTTTGAGCATTGGTGATAATAATAAGAAATGTTTCCTGAGCAGCAGAATATTAGAATAATTTCTGAAGGGTCATGTGACACTGAAGACTGGAGTAATAAAGCTGAAAATTTACATTTGACATCACAGGAATAAATTACATTTTAAAATATAAAATGGTTATTTTAAATTGTATTATTACATGTTTATTGATATGTTTATATTACATGTAGTATTTTGTATTATACTTTTATTGAATAAATGTAGTCTCGGTTAGCAGAGATTTGTGTGAAAAACATTAGTTACAGACCCACACACACATTATAATAATATCAACAACATGAAGTGTGTTAAACATTATATCAAACTGTGTTTGTGAAGGAACTGTAGATGGTTTATGAGTTTAACAAAATAGCTATATCTCAATAAAATCCAAAAAATGCTAAATTAAAGCAAATGACTTTAAAATGATTTCAAATAAAACAGGAAATTTACTGGAAAAAGTATATTTTATTTGTTTATCTGTATGTGACCATTAACCAATGTCAGAGAACCATGAACATACAAATGAGATTAATATATTTATTTTACAATATATTCAGTATGAAAAAAGGGTAAGGCTTTAGAATAGGTAACAATTGTTAGCTATTAACTATGACTTTTCCCTAAAAAAATTATTAATTTGCTGCCTATTATTATTAATAGTTAGTATGGTAGTTGTTACGTTCAGATATTGGGTAGGATTAGGGATGTAGAATAAGGTAAAGGTAAATAAGAATAAGGTAAAATTTGTGTTCGAAAGACTTGGTAACACTAACCGAGTGAGTGATAATTCAAATAAAAATGAATATGTTCATCAGTAGTTGACAGCGACTGTGATCTCTGTGTGAATGAAAAACACTTTATCAAGCATTTAAGCATAAGCTTTTATATCAGGTTATTTTAAGATCATCATAAACAGTATTGTTTGAGTGTTCATTGTGTTTTTCAAAGCTTATGAATATTCATGCATCTTAATGAGTGATGGTCGCCCTATGACTGCAGCGACCCTGAGTATGAACCTGTATGCAAATGAGCTACTGACAACTGCACTGACCTCAACTGTACTCTGGGTTTGTCACAATTTATCTAATGAAGAAGGACAAGATTTTCAAGTTCAAAAAACGCCTTAACTGTATTACATTGTTAATAAAAAGGAATAGAATGCATGCTGTACCGCATGCTTCAACAACGCCTGACAACCTCTTTTATTGTTGGAAACTGTCACATAAGCCCGTAGCATTTCACTTCTCTGTGCTTCCATTTGATTCAGCTGGATGAAGATTACAGAGCAGAATCATTTGGGATTACTCAGCACATTGATGCACTGAGATTATTTGCCAAATATAACCACCCCAGATTATCCTGACCTGTATTACCCTGGATTATTTCCTTCACATACACAGATTACTCAAGGCATTATAGCAACCTAAATGTCAACAGGTGCAGTGTGTATGATCGCCTTTGTTTATGTTGAAGCACAGTGCATTTCTCCTATACGGTGCAAAGATTACAGAGAACAGCAGCTCAATATGCGCATGAACATATTTTGCACAGACTGAACTGAGCATGCTTGGACTGGATGGTTGTACTATGTGTTTTAAGTGTTTTTAGTATTAGTTATTCCATTATTTATTTACCCCTTAATCATTAAAATAAATAAATAAATGCTTCTTTTATTTATTCACTTATTTTTTAAATATGCTTCCATACATATCAAAAAGTATTTATTTGACATTTAAAATCATCCACATTTGACATTTGAAATATTGAAATATTTGGTATAAAGTTATAGAGGTTACTAAATAAATTAAATAATAATAAAAAATCTGATAAGTTGCAATTTAGGCTTATATAAAGTGAGACTTATCTTCAAAATGAAAATTCTGTCACCATTTACTTAGCCTCATGTTATTCCAAATTTGTATTACTTTAATCTGGGAGCAGAAAAAGTTGATTATTAATGTTCAGCAGAATGTTCAAGCTGCTTTTTTAGGACCAGGAACAGATCTGGTCCCCATTGACTTTGACTGTATGGTAAAAGAGCAGCTTGAACAATCTTTTGTGTCCTACAAAAGAGAGGTAATGCAATCACATTGCTCCAAAACTGTAAGTATACCGATGACAGATTTTTCTTCTATTTTTTTTTTTCAAACTAAAAAAGGGTCAATCCCCAATAAATAGTTGTAATCATCCATTTTCCCTTATAAATTGCAAAGACTTTCTGATTGATATATCAAAATTGGTCTTGAAAGTTCTTAGTACCAGAGCGAAAAGAGTGTTAAACGTTATCACCCATGGCTAGATCGTGGTGTTCTAGCCCTGCCTATGTGATGTCATTATATGCCCCTCCTTCCTGTCCTCTGTGTCCTTTTCCTGCCCAAACAGGAGCATTTGATAAATCACGGCAATCCTTCTGGAGAGCAGAAAGCTGAAGAATCCTGGAATCACCTTGAGCGAGATTTCCTGCATGATGCAGCGGGACAGCGACTCATTTATTACTGTCCTCATCCCGGCTGAAAGAAATAGAGAGATGTACATAGATACAGTATGCTCACCGTTTTGAAATGAACTTTCAAAAAGACTCTAAAAATACATCTTTCCCACATGCACTGTGCCATAAAACATTTATAGTCCACCACAATCTGCTACACTGCCGTTGATGCAACAGTCTTGAAATATTCACAAGGTTTCTAGCTTGTTGGCTCGAAGAGAACACTGGGGGAAAAAGGTAGAGGAGAGAGAGAGAGAGAGAGAGAGAGAGAGATGATGTGCTTACATAATACGCCAGCCGCAGTCTGAGATGAGGGCGCAGGTTTAGACACGCGTCTCCACGGCCAATATCAACAGCCAGTCTCTCTCCCGCTGCAGTGCATGGTGACAGTAACGCTGCTGTCGATCTCTCTTCCTCTCTGCAGTATTACACAACCACATGGCTTAGAGGTCAGGTTAAGACAATGACTAAATGCACATTCATGTGGCCACTGTTCGGTGACAACAGAGCAAAAGATATATCTTTACTTACTTAAAAAGTCTGCATTTCAGGATATGTAGGATGGGGAACAGATGAAACATAATTAAAATGGACTATATTTACTTTTGTGTGTTCCTCCAAAACCAAAGGCAATAAATAAATAAATAAATTATATATATATATTTATATTTATTTATTTTTTGTCTTTTTTTCTTTATTTCAGGATTCTTTGATCAACAAAAGTTTAAAAAAATGCATTTATTGTAATTTTTTTTTTCATGCATCACCTCTGAATTCTGGAATAAGCGCACAATGCCACAGCAATTGTAGATAATGTTAGTTTTACAGTCTGGAATGGTTTATTTTTAACTAGGTGAAGGTACATCATTTAAAAAGGTAAATTATTCCTTTAGCTTGAAAATTGCTAGCTTTTGAAAATGCATGTAAACCCAGCAAGTTCTGTTAACAATATATGACATCCAGTTAGTTACCACTGAAAAAAAGATCCCTCTGTGTGTCATAATAACAACCAAAAAACCCATTTACAGTAATGCACATACATAGAAGTGTATGAGTGACTCCACCAAAGTAAAGATGATGAATTCTAAACACACTTAAAGTATAGTCACATACTGTAACCTAATACTGGATTATTGTGAAAAAATCACTTGGTAACCTCGCTTGTGCAAAGTCATATCCAGTTTCAGTTATTGTCAAGACCTTTTAAAGTCAGTAAACGCTGGAACTTGATACATGCAAGGATACAACAGACTTACATCCTTTACATTAAAAAGTTCCAGAAACCAGGCATTCATTTGTCTATACTTACAGTAATAAGACACATCTAAAACTATATAATAATATAAGTCCTTTATAAAAAAAAAAAGAGCTGCATCTTAAATACCTTTCCTCACAGACTTACATTACTGAACACATCTTCCTTTACAAACTGAGAGATGTGTCTAAATAATTTTCTATGCTAATTAATAGCATGCCATACTGCCAGCTAAGATTAATATTCTTGAACCTAAACCATTCCTTTAAGATTTGAGATCTATACTGAAGTTATTGCAGAGGCCTCTACTGTACAAAAGACTGCTGCATCGTTTTTACTATATAAACTTATTTAAGTTCATTTAAATTCATTTCCTTTGAAGTCCAAAGCTTTGAATATAAGAGCAAAATAACAAACATTTCCCATAGGCTCACTTCTCTACATTATAGATGCTTTACGTTTTTGCTTGTCTCTGAGATGTAAATGTACAAACGCCTTTTCCATTAATAATTGAACTTATTTCTTGGCTATGAGCAGTGATTACTCAGTGGGGGGTTGCACAGATCTTCTGCTCGGCTTCTGGAGTGTTCTGAAGGCCTTATATGAATATGTATTAAAGAGCAGTGTGATTTGAGACACGTCTTGTTGCTTATAACACCTCGCCAACCGTGACGCAGTCGTCATGGCCCAAAGGTCAGGAGGAAATCAGAATTGTCTTCTGGGATGTGCAGCAACACTGCAAACCAAATTAGCTCCACCCAGTAGCATTCAAATGGAAATACACCCACTCCTTTATCTCAGCCAACTGGGGTTTGTTGTTGTTATTTTGTCTGGTCTTTGAAGAAGTAACCTTCAGAGGGCTGTAAAAAATGACCGGAGCTGTATTGTCTGCTACCTATCCGCTGTTTGCTGTCCAGCGGTGTTTGTTTACGGCGTTTTAAAGTGAATTTTGCTATCTTGCCTGGTCTGCAATGCAGTCTGGGAGTAGACCAGGGGGGCTTTAATGCTGCAGATGAAATGTCCTCTTTCTTATATTGTTCAGATGTTCTCTATTGTATTGATTATCTGTTCTTATTCAAAGTAAACTGTTTTAGTCTTTGATGGGTAGCAGTATGCAGTAAGGCCTTTCATCTGTGTTTATCCTGAATACACAGAGACATGGTGTTAAAAGAATATTCAATGTTGGGAAACTAGCTAGCTGAGCTACAAACTCCGTAAAAAAATAATTTAAAAGGATAGATCACCCAATAATGAAAATGTGCTGTTAGTTTACTCGCCCTCAGGCCATTCAGAATATAGGTGACTTTTGTTCTTCAGTAGAACAGTGAAGAAGATTTTTAGGTGAATCCCTTGGCCTTGGAGATTTATAAACTGCATGTCTGTGACGGCTGGTTTTTGAGCATTAAAATAAAACAAATAAACATAGAGATTACATATGGCTCCAGATGACACACTGAGGTCTTATGAAGCGAAACGATCAGACTGTGAAAAAAAATTATCAATATTTACAACATTATTAACTTTAATCCAAGGTTCTTTGTATATTTTGTATATTACTTGTATTTTGGCCTAAGGGGGAGTAAATAAATAGCAAATTTTCACTCTTGGGTGAACTGTCACTTTGAGGTTATTGAAACCCTTCAAACAAAGTACACTCTTAGAAATAAAGGTGCTTCAAAAGGTTCTTTACATCAATGCCATAAAAGCCATTTTGGATCCAGATTCAGTCAAAAGTTCTTTAAAGAACCATCTCTTTCTTACCTTTTTATCATCTAAATAACCTTCTTTCACCACAAAGAACCTTTTGTGAAACAGAGAGGTTCTTCAGATGTTAAAGGTTCTTTATGGAACCATTTAGACAAAAAGGTTCTTCTTTAGCATCGTGAAGCACCTTTTATTTTTAAGAGCGTAGTTACACTTCATGCTACACGTAAAATGTAGCTAGCTGTTTTAACGGCTTTATAATTTTTTATGTAATATATGTAATATATTAATGATGATGCCTCAGCTTGTGAACAAACTGTCTTTCTGCATGGCGGTAAAGGTTTGAGAAAACTTCTTTGTGCTCTAGGATCAATTAGAGGTGCTTTCAGCTCAGGCACACTGTGACTGAGGCTGATTCATGTGAGAAGTGTGTTTTGTTTGGGTGAGAAATGTGCTTGGACCTCATGACCTGCCCACACGTACTTATCAGTGTCCTTCTGAGCCCCAGGGCAGAGCAGCTGAGACCTGCTGTCCTTCCTTCATCCTGTACACACTGTTCCTGGATCTGGAATGCAACTGCTGTATTCTGTCTAATCTGGGACTGGAGCTAATTACATTTTCTAACTCAATTTACATTTTCTGAAGGAAATCAGCCCATGCAACACTTACAGACATAATTCTAGACTGTTGCTAAGGTGATCTGAGTGGTTGTTGCATATTGTATATATATATTATTCAACCAGGTATGCGTTGCATGCCTGAACACCTAAATTTTTGCAGATTACAGACAGAAGCCTCTTTATGCCTTTTAAGAACACTTTACTTTTTAAAATCTTCACCAATTCTCATTATGCAAATACATTTCTAGCATTTCTCATCTCTAAATAAATTCTCACTATACTCAAATATTTAAATGACCTTTTATAAATGATAACGATGACAGTTATGTTAGTTATAAATACACAACAGTGTCTTTATAATACCGTTATAGTACCATTATAAAACATATAGCTCCAGTCCTTGTTTCTGATTGGTCAATACAGTGATTTAGTCTTCAAAAACTGCAGAAATAGTAGCAATTGCACATATTACTGTGCAGGACCCATTGCAGCTCATTATTTTTGCTGCATAGCAACAAGTTGCTGTGTTAGGGACTTTTAATCAAAACATATAAATGAACACAGTCGTCATACTGTATCGTAATTACTACCAAGAAGTTAGAAATTCTTGAAATGCGCATATGGTCTTAACAAGGGATACGTGGACCAGTGCACACTGCATTGATGGGGTTCTGCTGAGAAGCTGGTGTTATCATTCACCGTCACGGGTGATTTGATATCCTCGAACCCACAGGGCGGAACAAAACCGCATGTTCCAAACCTCAGTGACTGCAGAGAGCCTAGAGAGCAAGGAAGACAAACACAAAGTTGTTCCAGGGTGGAATCAGCCTACAGCCTTTATTGCACATTCCTGTTTGGTTTTGCTCTGACCACATCCTGGCATGATGTTTATGCAGTGCAGAAAACACATTGTCTTGTAGTTTTACCTTTCACCCCGTGAAAGCCTGAGATCACTACATATACCAGACTCCTTTCAATTTAGGTACATATATTATATTTTTTCATTTATTTTTCTTTCTCTTTTTATCATCAGTGACAATGCCTGCAACATGCTTCAAAATCGTCATTTTGGCAAACTACAAATAAATTAAAACACATTCGTAGAACACAATTTGACATTTAAAGACATTAATAAAGAAAATTAGGACAAACTGAACAAACAAACAAACAAACAAACAAAAAAATACAAAGAAGCGGCTTCTGCTCTTTTTTGTTACTTTCTTGCTTTTTTTTTGAAAAACAAAGAAAAATAAAACAAGTTAGCTAGCTAACAATCACAGACCACATGCAGATATAATACAACAGAATCATCTCACTTGTTTGGACGATTAACTCTGTTAGTTAGTTTCTGCAAACTACTGATCTAAACTATATCACAAAATTATGCTTTAAACCGGAAAACATCCAATTTCGCGATATTTTTGACTGGTTATAATAAGAAGTTCTTGGTATAGTATCTCCTCTCGCTAAATAGGAAAACACACGACCACTTTTCAATAATGTCCAAACAGAGTCTGGAGAAGACCAAATGCACTTCAGTAGTGATAAGAGATACCATCTGCGACCAGACAAAGAAATCTGCAATAAGCCACCCATTAGGGTTTACGCATGTTTTTACAATCGCTGCAGTGATACGAACATGAATTACAGGTTCTCCGGTGATCAAAATGGATTTCATTCCAATGACCAGGATAAAATGATCACTGTATACAGTAAAATGTAGTGCTTGCCGCCGGATTGCCTTTTTTGAAGCACTGCACAGTCACCATTCATTTTACTGGATCACCTTAATATCAAGAACACAAAAAGCTACCAGACAGAAATAATAAATATCAATTACAGATCATCAGTGTTGTTTCTCCTTCATCCCCCTTCAGGGCATCAGCATTTCTGTTTTTTTATCATTTATACATCAATATCTTCATCTTTTTTTTTGTTTGTTTGTTCAAATGCCATGTTAATTAGCAGCGTCTTGTGTGACATTTGAAATCGTCAGAGACAGCAAAGAGTCTTTCTACTGAGAGCGCAGCAGTTACACACAAGAAAACACACAAGGAAATGGTGACAATGTACATTAAGCTTTTGGCACATGCTGTTTTCCTGTCTGGAGAAGACTATCCTCAATACATCATGTAAAACGCATCTCACAACATCTCACAAGTTCTGAAAAGTGTCATTTTGAAGAAATAATTCACCCAAAAATTAAAACTCGGTCATAGTTTATGCACCCAAACATGTACGACTGACTTTCTTTTGTAAAACAAAAAAGAAGATCTGAAGAATGTAATTGCTGCTCTTTCCCATATAAGTAAAGTTAATGGGAAGCTTCAAAATAACAAACAATGCATCATAAATGTATCATAACATTGATAACAATTAGTGGCTGACAATCATCTTCCCCTCTGCCATGGCTCTCAATTGCATTTCCACATATTCATACTTCAAAATCAACAAGGACTGATCATGTCAATGACTTTATTGATGCCACTGACATCAAATAGGACTCATGGACTCAGTCAGCAAGACTTCTGACTTATTTTCTTAATTTTTGGTCTTTCCTTGTTGTTATGTATACATTATAATGGAAAAGAGCATCAAATACACACTTCAGCATTTATCCATTTGCATTTCATCAAAGATACAACAACATAAAGGTAAGAAATGGCAGAATTGAAATTTTCGGGTGACTTATTCCTTTAAAACGGCCAATGTGTGAACGAAACCCATGATTTCACCCTTTTTCGGCCATCATGTCATTTGTATTTCACACACTGTATGGAGAGCGCCATGGGTTGGGTGGGGTCTAAAATAAACAGAGCTCTTCTACATCTCATCACTCACAAGATGCAGTCTGAGGCATTCCGGATTCACGCTGACATTTGAAGGAGAAGTCAATAAACATCAAGGCATCGAGCTGCGGCTCTCTCGGAGCATCAATCAGGCAACTAAACGAGACCCTCTCATTCTTCAAGGTTTCAGAACAAAGGAGTTGCCCCCTCAGCGTCTCTCTCTCTCTCGCTCTTCCCACCTCTGTCCTTCTTCATTTGGCTCTCTTCAACAATGGCAGCACCAGCTACCAGGTTTTAAGCCGTAACACTTTGATTCACGTGATTCGAAAGCGACATTTACAATCTTAGAGATCTTATTTCCTGGGCCGTCGGCCATTTTGTCCGGTTGTTTTAGTCTAGTATTGATCAGCACAGTGATGCAGAGTCAGTGCAAGGTGGAGGAATCAGGCCCACAACCACAAGCGTATCGATTTATGAGCTGACGTAGTACAAGCGAATCAGCACAATTAATGTTTGGGGCATCAGCTGTGGCATCGGCATGTGAAGGTGTGAAGTTCTTCACGTCTTTACTTTTTGCGCAATCTGCATTGTTCTGTCACTCAGTGCTCAACATCTCGTGTGCAAATATCACCATGTCTGTCACATGCCTCTCTCTTGCCAATACTAAGATCCCATTGGGACAATGACATTCGTTAATGCCATCTGGTATCTAAATCATCCGTATTAAGAGCTTTTGGTCTTCTCCAAAAACAAATAATGGAATGACCAACAGAGGTGCTTCACTTTTTTAACTTAAACCTCTGCATAAGCAATGAAGGCTTTGTTCACACCGCATATTGATCCAATTTTTCAATTCCGATCTTTAGGACTGACTTGCATCATTTTTCAAGTGGTGTGTTTGTCGTGTGGTCGATATCCGATGCATCTACTTGCCACGATGCCAGGCATTTTCATATAACAACTGAGAGCAGCTGTCAGTGTGGAAATACAGGATGGAAAACTGGGAATTTTGCCTTTGCTCACTGTCTATCATGGCATCTTGTGGCAGCACTGGACTCACAAGAGGCATTTTTACGCATTCATGCATATACAGTGTCCAAAACTGCTGACTCGTGCACTCACCAACACAGCGAGAATCAAGCAGTTCAGGAGATATTAGCTAAAACGATTCAGATTTTAAAATTTTGGATTTCAAACCACATGTGAATGTGTTCAGACTTCAAAAAACAATTGAATTTGAGTCCAATGTGGTAACAAGAAAATCAGATATTTGCTGCCTGTCTGAACAAAGCCCTACAGTATTTTTTTCTCCATTGGAAATCAATGACCATCTACGCAACACAGTGATGTCTAAATTTTGCCACGCGTATGGAGGAATAGAAAGAGCACAGCTCTACATAAATTACAATCATCATGTTGCATCCAACCGTGAAAAACAGCACAGCCAATGAGGAGGAAACCAGAGAAACTGAACCTCAAATGTAGTGTAATGATCTGCTTATCTATTAAGTGTTAACAAAGTCATTTGCATGTAAATGGGGGCTAGTCTGATGCTTTTCAGTGCAATGCATTGTCAGCTATAAAAGGAAAGAAGGATGGATGGAGGGGGAAAAAAGAGGCTACACAGACAAGGATATAGAGTGGAGATGGTGCACATTTAACTTTGCTTGGAGCCTCAATCATATCCAGAGTCCATAGCTGTATGTAGCTGCAGTGACGCCCACTCATGAGTAATTGTGATGTCGCAGCAAGTGTTCGGTCCATGGCACCTCGATGAAGAAGAGTGAAGGACGGAGTGATGGTGAATGTGCCACGTTTATGTGTAAGATATGATGCGCTAGCTTGTTTTTTTCGTAGTTAAGTTTGATGATGAAAAAGAAGAAAACCCAACTGAAAAAAGCCATGTCGGGATCGCAGTCGAAGAGGCTGACATCAGCCGTCGGATACGGGAGGGGACACCCAGCCGTACTTCTCGTGGGTCTTCACAAGGCTCTTGAAGGTCGCCTCGGCTTCCTTACGACTAAAGGCCTTCTTAGACTTGCCTGCTTTCCTGCAGATACGACCCTAAAGAGAAAACACAACGTTTGGAATAGTGAAGATTTTCATGTGTCAAAAAACTAGTGAGAAATACTGTAATGAACTAAATGACCTTTAAAATGAATAGTGGAAATGGGATGGAGAGATAAATATTAACTGGGTAACTTCGTAAACATAAGAAATAATTGTAATACTTAATCATATTAATGCATATTAGTATTTAGCATATTACTGAACACATAAGAAATATATTATAATTCATATCAATTATATATATATATATATATATATATATATATATGGATTCAGTTATATAATAATATATAATATTATAAATAGAAACACAATAATATACCTAAACTTCACACAACAAAATATTATTATTTATATTAATATATTGTTTTACACACACACACACACACGTTGGTTTTTGTGGTTTATGGGGACTCTCCATAGGTGTAATGGTTTTTATACTGTACAAACTGTATGTGGTATTGCCCTACACTGACCCTA
>JAUMHE010000072.1:5135953-5148184 GCA_032359235.1 Enteromius mattozi
TATATAAAATACTTTAAAAGAACAACGTGTTAAGTAAATACAATATCATTAAAACAAAATCATTTATTTTAAAGTAAAACATTTAATTTAACATCATTATAAAGTGTAGTTTTTAAAAGTGTACTTAAGTGTGTTAAGTAACATGGTCAAAAGTTTGCTCTCTTTAAGCAAACTTGCATAACCTCTTATTTCATTAATGTTATAACGTTACAAGCAAGTATTTTTTTTTTAAATGTATAGATTTACTGTTTTTTTTTCAGCTGCTTACACACAAAATCTTTACTTTTCACACAATTTATGAAATCTACACTTGAACCAGAGCCACACATCTAATCTGCAAAACCATATATTGATTTCTTGACTTTCGACTTAAATTTCATAAAACACTTTTTGCAAAACACAACACAATTCTCTACATAAGAAACAAAATGTAACAGGAATTAATATTACGGCAAAGGTGTTTGCAAATGTTTGTTTTTGAGATGTGTTTGTGATATTTTGAATGCAGTGCTTCAGGAAATGTAAGGCCTTTTGCATTTTATGTGTATGCAGTTTTGAAAGAAAAAGAGTCAAAGTTTTGATAATGTGTGTAAGCCGTTGAAAAATAAAACAGTAATAATATAAGTACTCAACAAGTGCACATTCATTAAATTTAGCACACATATTTTTCACAGGTGCTTAATGGATTTTAAACAGATTTTTGTTGTCTATCTTTGATGTGCTGCTCAACAATGGTTTGTTCTGCTTTGGTGTTAGTTGAGCACCAGCATCCAAACCAAAACATATGCTAGTGCTTTCAGCAGGACTATCAGCATGCTCAGTGGAGGTTTAGTCAGTCCAACACCTCTGTATGAGGTCTGCAGTGAGCAGGAGCCCATGAGGCCACGCATGAGGCAGAAATCGATGAGTGAGAGGGTGCAGTGCTGTGTGACAGTCTGAGGGAGATGAGGCATGGACACAGAGAGGCTGAATCAGTGCTGGACCAGAGGGACAAGAGAGGGTCTACAGAGAAAACCACAGGACTGTGTGTGCAGAGATGAGGGAAGACTCAAGAGGCAGAGAATATTGGCCAGGGAAACTCCACTGCTCGTGGTCTATTTATCTGCCATATTCATGGTGCAAGCCATATGTTGCAAAACCTTGTTTGATTGCTTTAAAAGCATGAAATTGTCCTCATTGTATTCTGCATTTGATGTAACATTTTGATGTAACGTTAGATTTGTGCACAAATCTTGCAAATCCCATCGCCAAAATTCTGCATTAAAGGGGTCATATGATGTTGCTAAAAAGAACATTTTGTGTATCTGGTGTAATGCAGTTGCGGTCTTTGCGGTTAGTTATTATTTTTTTTATTTTCCACACACCGCAAATTATTGTTTCTCTCCTAAGCCCTACCTTTCTGAAACAGCTGATTTGTACAAAGTTCATCGTTCTAAAAAAGCGTGGTGTGCTCTGATTGGCCAGCTATCCAGTGCATTGTGATTGGCCAAATACCTCACGCATGTGACGGAAATGTTACGCCCCTTACCATAACATGATGCCATGTCCCAGCGCTAAAGCCATTACAAATGAGGCGTTTGTTGTATTCAGTGGGGACATAATTACTGATAATAATGACTTAGTACTGTCTTTTTATGCATTGAGTTGCATCGTGCCTCGTAAACATGACTTTGTCTGCATTTGTGATCGGAGAAACAACAAGCACTACCCCTCACTGCTCAAAACTCACGTTTGAATAGTAAACATAACTTACTTAAAGGTTGTGAGTCAGAAGCACCAGACTGTCCTTGCAAAGTTGGAATTGCCTCACTTTCTAGTCTGCCAGCATAGGCTGCTCTGTCAGGTTTACGAATCAGTTCTCCATAAATGTGTTGAACAGACTCTAACTGTTCTGGAACAGTGTTGTAAATACAACTTAACCACTGATTTCTAGTTGTGTCCTCTTTTGAAAGTAGTTTCACAGTTTGTAACACTCCAAAGAGAAAGGAAAACTTGAAATCGCATCATATGACCCCTTTAAAACCTCTTTAGAAGACAAATTAAGATATTTTTGATGAAATCCGAGAGCTTTCTGACTCCCCATATAGCATTTCAATTTCACTTATGTGAATCTATTTATGCATATCTCTGGTTGATAATCTTTGCTTAACTCAAAATTTTTTGTTTTCACCCATTTTATCTTTCAGCTAGACTTATTGTAACTAAGAAAAGCATCCCTTAACAAGCTGCATGTATAATTAATGTCCATGATGCAAAAGGTGTGGGATGAGTTATTTAAACTCCCAAATAGTGATGTTGAACATGACAAACACTGCTAAAGATAACAAGTTTTGTATACTGATATATTCGTCTCTTTTCTGTCATTCAGACAACACACACACACACACTTGCAGTTGCATATAAACCAACAATTTCTAGAATGCCAGGTGTGCACCTGCTGTGTTTGCGTCTGACGTCTGGATGTGATGGTTTGATATAAACCCAGTGGAATGTGTGGAGTGGCCCATAGCTGCTGGTCAGAAACATACACATCAATAGAATGACAGTCATTGCAACAACAACAAAAAAACAACAACTTAAACCTAAGAAAACAAGTATATCAGAGGCACAGTCAAGCCTGACCGCAGAGACTGCGCTGACAGACAGGGAACGTACACAGAAAAACAAAGAAAAAGAGAAGAAACTAGCAAGAAGACGCAAGAAAAACTGGAATAACCTCAGCTCTAAACATTCAGTATCAGTAGCTTCATACTCAGATTTTTTGAGGGTAGTGGAATGTTGAATCCAAACATTGTTTTCATAATTAAAATAATTTAGCTTTATAATAAATAATTAATAATAACAATTATTATAATAATACAAATTATATTATATTTTATTATTAGAAAAACATTGATAGGCAGAATCAGAAGTGCAATTTATCATGCCTAATAAATTACTGTGTAATTGTATACATTTGATTAATAAATAAATAAATAAAATTAATCTGAAATAATTTCTATTCTATTCTGTTTAGATAAGAGAAACAAGGACAAAGGGGAAAACCTAGAGAACAAAACAAACAAACAAACAAACAAAAAAAACCCAATTCAGCTCAGCAATGAGAGATGGTATTAAAAGATCTATTTTCATGTTCAGCTCTATACATTGAGTGGTGTCTTAAAAAGTCCAAGTCCAAACCTAATATTTTGGAGTATCATATAAAAAACATTAGAAACGATGTTCCTGAGCCAAGCAGATTTTAATTAAAAAGGAATTATTTTTAAATGAATGTATTTAACGTATAATGTTATCAAAGCCACAGGGAAGATAAAAACAACATGATAAATACAGAGAAAAATATAAGTGGTAGAAGAAAGACAGAAAGAGGGAAGGCAGGCGCTTTTTTTTCACTCTGTATGATCATATATCACCCTGACCCACTTTGCTGGGATAGCAGATGAGGTGTATTCAGATGAACACAATGAGCAATGTGTGACCATCTAAAATCAGCACAAAGAATATATCAAAACATCCGCTCATTTCACCGTCTGCTGAAGAGAAAAGACCCAAAACTGAGGCACTGAATAGATACAAATCTAGATTAAAGGGACAGTTCACACAAAATTTAAATAATGACAAGAAATTGCTAAAAATGGCAAAAATGAATTCAGAGGTTATATAGTCACAGTCCTGCCATAAATTGTCATCAATTTTATTCAGTACTTTTTATTGAACCGCTTTTATTGATCATGCTAGATTGAATCTGTCGTGCAGTGAACACGAGAACATCACTCAGTGTATCTGAGCTTCATTATTGCACTCACAGTGGTCAATGTTCAAGGTTAAAGATGTTCAAAATCACCAGTAAATTCAGTTATTTGTTAATGACTATAACTGTTTGTGAAATGTGCCCGATTATAATATATTTGCTTTTTATGTGTGCATATAACTCATCTCCTTTGCATGTGTGTGTGTGTGTTAGTACAGGCCAGGGCTGCTGGAGATGCATGACATGTTGTTGTTCTTCTTCCCAGCCGCTGTGTTCAGTATCCAAAGCGATGCAGACAACAGACTGCTTATCTGAACTGTTACAAAATCACAAGAACAACACAGCGCACATCTTCAGCAACTGTGATTTATTAAAGTGTCCCTATTATGAGTAATGAAAAGTTCACATTTTGGTTTTGGGAGTCCCCAACAATTGGTTGACATGCATGCAAGGTCAAAAAACACTCTTATTGTATTATATTATGCATTTATTTTTACCTTATTTGCTCAACGACTCCCAAACAATTCGCACAACCATTCATTTTTGCCAGACCCCTCCTTTGCATGACATCGAGTGCAGTGCTGCTTTATGTACAGCATTACTGGGGAAACCGCTAAATTACCGCAGCACCTAATGGTGAAGAATGAATTTGCATTTTCATTCATACCAACACGAAGACCAACAAGTAGGCTGACAATATGCTAATGTTTCATGTTGATTCGTTTGAAAAACTATTTGTTTCAATGGGTCAACTCTTTGTTTTGAGGTGCACTTTCAGATTTAAAACTCTGCAGGATGTTTTCATTCACTTACACACTGCTTGAAAGGTAATTTTCAAAAATCCATAAAGGCACAGAACATTGTTATAATGGTTTTCCTTTAGTACACAATTTTTTTTCATATTCTTTGTCTGGTCTGCAATAAACTGTACATTGGCAGTACATGCATTAATAATTCAATTGGTCAGCACAAACTAATTTTTCCAGTCTTCTCTGTTTGCAGCCGTGTGTTAGATTCCTCCGGCCGCGTGAAAGCGTTATGCTGCTTGTCTAGTTTAAGATAAATGGGCTGATCTAAAGATGAGGAGGAGGATTAATGGAACATACATCACACACTTGACACCCACTTTAATTACCCATTCTCTACGTTACCTGCTCTTGTTCAGAACTGCCGCAAACCTGGTAGCGAGTAACCCAAACCATCAATTACTAGCGCAGATTAAAACACGTTATTGCCATGGTCTCCAGTGAGATTCATTTTTGAGATTCCACAGATAAATATGAAGCAATCTCACTGGAGTGAGCTTCATGTTTGCTAAACAGGCCTCATGAATCATTGCTGTTTTCTCTCGGACAATTGGCCATTTGTTTTTTTCTACTGCTGATTTGTTACAGAGATGATTGCTTGCCAAATGGAGCCTACATTTATAGCGGATGATTTTGCATGATATTTAAGACTGACTGCTCTTTGCAGCTGCAAGGGCTGTTTTGTGTGGTTATTTTGCTTCCTAATATAAAAATACCAATAAAATATGGGTATTTTAAAATGGGTAGTTACAGTTGTGCATGCTGATTGGTTAAAACTGCATTAAACAGTTTTCTTCTTGCAGAAGGATGGTACTTAATGAAATTCACAAATAAAAGATTCTAATAGAAAATTGTGTCCTTTATGTTTTTTATCATGCAATAACCATTTTATTAAAACAATTTGACACTTGGGGGCAACTATTTTCATGGTTTATCACAGTCTTTCATACCTTATTGCCCTAAATGTTTTTACGCATTTATACATTTTTTGTATCAGATAACCGTATTATCATATTTTCATCAGAGGTACATTTAAATGACATTAACAATGATTTACTGCCTCTATGATGCAATGTGATGCAACAAAACTGGAAAGTGTTGGAAGTGTTGTAGTTTGTTGTAGGGTTATTAAAACTAAAACCAAAATAAAATAAATATTTTCTGAAATAAAATACATGTTTCCAGGTCAATGATTGCATTTTGTTTAACTTAATTCACTAAAATAGCTAAATATGAAAATAAAAATTAATTAAACTATAAAGAAATGTTATAAAAGAATAGCTTAAATTGAAACTGGAAAATATTTTTAAAAAGCTATGCAAGTGTGTTATTAAAATTTTTCATATTATCTCAATATAACTAAAATAGCATTGGTTTGTAGCATCAGAAGAAAATACTATATACATTTACATCATGTTAATATGCTAACTGACTTAAAACATGCATAAAAAAGTTTGGTACTTTAAATACAGAATGAGAGAACAATGTGCATTAAATATATTTCGAGATAAGTTTAGTATGTGCAGAATCATAATATATCTGGCAATGAGTTAAATAGAAATGTTTCCTAATTGAGTTGTTATAGCACAAAATGTAAAATTATGCAAATTATGATTTATTCCACTAGGATAACATTTAATTGCCCATATTTTAATTAAGATGTCACAGCAACACTATGAAAGCAAACTGATTGATTTTATGTAATTAGCCTTTATATGTTTTAATGAAAAGTGGAGGTGTTCATCTAGGACATTGAATTAATCATAAAGAATAACCCCATTAATACCCATTAGATTTAAAAAATAATAACACTAGTAATAACATTCCATATTTAACAGATCACTGTTTTCCAGAGACACATTGATTAAACTGTTTAGACTGACTAAATCTCACAAATGTTTATATTCAGATGAAATGACAAAATTAAAAATAGCATAGACATTCCTCAAAAGGGCTAAGATGAACTTTTCTGTCATATATAATCAAGAGAGAAAAAAAGGTAGGTTGACTGTAAATTATTGTTATTTAATATATATATATATTGGTTAATACATAATGCCTAACACTATTTTATTGTAAAAGTACATTTATTAACTTCTTGTAAATTTTCACCATATATTTATAAAATTTCAAAAACATTAATATGGTAAAATTGTCCTGTTAAATCTACAGCTAAGAGGAATTATAAGTGGTTTTCTCTTGCCTTGAACACATGGTTTCTGATTGGCTCAGTCTCTGTTGACCTCATAAGCACAGAATCAGTCACTCAGAGCAGAGCAAATCACACACCATTCCACCGGGCCTCCTCTGTATCTCGATGTCCTTTTCTTCTTCCCGGTCTCATGTTTTCTCTTTGTTATCATGAGATCAGCAGATCACTCAGGTGTGTACTGGGTATCTTATCTTGAAGAAAAAAAAAATCACTGATTTATTGTTGCCTTCTGTTTAAACACTTCCCTTCTATCTCACTTTCTCTCTTTTGCCTTGTTGTATCATTAGAGGTTGTCTAGCATTATCTCCCTCCCCTCGTCCTCCGTCACTGATTAGTGGACAGTTAAGTACAAATTACGAAAGAGAGAGCACGGCAGAATTATGTGGATGGAAGGTAACGCGTATGAGAGGGAATCATTAGTGTTATGAAGAGGGCTGAATCACCGCCTTAATGCTCTCCGGCCTTGATTTGCGTTAGATAACACCATTAACCGCAGCAGGATCAGAGGGATTGTGGGATGCGTCTAATGCTTTACTTACACACATACACTCCACTACAGTTAAATGACTAGTAGTACAAAGTGAAGAAATCAGTTTCAGTTGCCTGAGCAAGCTATTCATCACTCTTAAGCCTCACTTTGATCGTTTGTCTGTTGTGACTCCCTGTTGACATGTTGGAGTGATTTGTCAGGGGTCTGCAGCAGCGAAGCAGCAATGATTGGACTGTAATTATGCTGGGTCTTTTTTAAGGAAGAATAGACAGGGGGGTTGTAATAAAAAAGTATTATGGATAGTAGCACTTTTGTTAACAAAATAATTCACCCAAAAATTTAATTTGATTACATTTAATCACCCTTATGCCATCCAATGCCATATAGATAAGTTTATTTCTTAATCGGAACAGATAGATCCTTTGAAGTGAATGGGTGCCGTCAGAATAAGAGTCCAAACAGCTGCAAAAAGCATCACAATAAGCTACAATCCAGTTCATCAGTTAAAAATTCTGTCCAAAAACAGTTAAGCAAATAGGTTGATGTTGATGTGATTGGACATCTGGGGGAAGTAAGCATTATTATGGATTATGAACTTGTATTTTGGCCAGAAATTACAGTTTTCAGTTTAAAACGTATTACATTGTTTTGTTTTTTTCTTGCAAACATGCAGCTTTTTGTGTAACGGGACATTAATTGATTGACTGGATTGTTGTGGATTACTTGTGGATAAATGTGCTGTTTTAGTAGCTGTTTGGACTCTTACTCTGACGGCACCCATTCACTGCAGGGGATCCATTGGTGAGAAAATAATGTAATGCTAAATTTTTCCAAATCTGTTCTGATTAAGAAACAAACATCATGTACATCTATTCATTCATTCCTTAAAAGCCAAGATCAAGAAGTCTGATTTATGTAGTATCACAGTACATGTTGTTCCCCTTCAGTCGAGTCACTCCGACGTTACATCTAGGAACTCGCATGAGAGACCGATCGTCTTCAAGTAATGAGAAAAGGCCAATGAATATTGGCGTGCATTTAATTACAGCCAGGTGCACCTTATCACAGCGTGAGTATAAGAGGGCATGGCTGGAATGCACTTGCAGCTTTTCGCATCGGAGCCTCGTCAGAAGCAGTTTATGCTGTTCGAGTCTGCTGCAGTGAGATCTACAGAGAAAGATCCGAAACAACAAAGAGTTCCTGCGAGTTCACGCTCTCTCTTCGCCGTCAGCAAGAGTGACGATCCCCGCGGGCTGGAGCCTTTTTAAAGGCTATTGAGACACCAGCCTTTGCCTGCCAGCGAGCGACCTCATCACTGAGTGCACGGCGTGCCGCGAGAGGTCCTCCCTGGGCAAACCGGGTAGAAAAAGAGCAAATTTCTCGCGGTTGGAAAGGCGTTCTTTGGGATGTCGATCTGACTGTGCACTTCTGGGTACAGAAGTGTACCCAGGCAGCGCTTGTGGATGACTCATGCGTTCACTGTGTGCGCATGACTATCGCTACGTTGAGGTCACGCCTCTCGTTCGCGAGAAGGCTCCCTGTGCGTCCTCCCCGTGGTGGTTCGGTGAGCCGTAAAGGCTTTTCGGCTTCTGCGGTGAGGCGCAAGGGGGACCTCACGGTGACTGTGCAGAATGACTTCTGCCGCACCCCGTAGTCCCGCCGTGGTGCTCCCCCGAAAGCCACCGGGCCCAGCGTCTGCTTTGGTGCACCCGAGGAAGCTGAGATGTCTTCCGCAGCATCAGAGGGAGAGTCGAGCGGCTGCGTGCGCCCCCGTCCGATCCGTCTTGGCTGGACGATTGGTATCTGGGTTCTTGGCCCGCGGCCCCGTCGCGGTCCCCCCCAGTACCCTTCTTCCCCGAGGTGCACGAGGAGCTGACCAAGTCGTGGCGAGCCCCGTACTCGTCACGCCTGGCCCCCATCCCCTCTCCACCCTCGACGGAGGTGCAGCCAAGGGGTACGAGGCGATCCCCCAGGTGGAGCGCGCTGTGGCGGTGCATCTCTGCCCGCGCAGCGCCGCCGCCAGGCGTGGACCGCCGCGGCTCCCGTCCAAGGCGTGTAAGACTTCGTCCGCTCTCGCGGGCCGAGCTTATTACGCCGCCGGACAGGCTGCCACCTCCCTGCATGTGATGGTCACACTGCAAGTGTACCAGGCCAAAGCATTAAAACATCTGCACGAGGGTGGATCTGACCAAGGGGTGATGCAGGAACTCGACGAAGGTTACCGCACGTGCCCTTGGCCAGGTGATGTCCACAGTAGTGGCTCAGGAGCGCCACCTATGGCTGAACCTGGCACAGATTGCCGACGCCGACAAAGTTTGCTTTATTGACGCCCCCATCTCCCAGGTCGGCCTGTTCGGCGACACTGTTGAGGACTTTGCCCAGAAGTTCTTGGCAGTCCAGCAGCAGACTGAGGCTATCAGTCACATCCTGCCTCGGAGGGAGTTCACAGCCCCTACCCCGAGTGCTCAGCCTCAGCCTGCTCGTCGCCGAGGGCGTCCCCCTGTGGCAACCAGACCTTCTGCTCTATCCCCGGCCGAAGCACACGATGCTAGGCTGGCTGCACAACGTCGAGCTGGCCGCGGGCGTGGGAAGCCGCCCGCATCTCAGGGCCTGGCCAAGAACACCCGCAAGAAAAAGCACCCCTGAGACGGGCAGCCCAGAGGTGAGAGAAGTTGCTCTTCGGGGGATGACACCATCTGCGCCCCCACTCCCGGTGGAGGACCGGGAGCAGCAGCTGAGTATTCAGCTGCCCAAATTCTCACAAAAAGAGCAAATTTCTGTTCCTCTGGGCCCAGTGTCCCGGGGTTCCCATCTAACAAAGTGTCTTTTCTCTCCTCAGATGCGGACCCGGAGCCCTGGATCGCCAGCGCAGGAACCAGTGGAGCAGGCAGGGGCTGCCCAGAGCAGCCGGACTCACCCCCAGGACGTTTTTCCTTCTGGGGCCAGTCCCCTCCCTGGTTCCCGCCTAGGCTGCCCCGCCGCGGGCACGGACATTATCGTACCCTTGATACCCCTGGCGACCCGGTTGGAAGCCTGGTTACGGCTTCTCAACCCCTCGCAGTGGTTGATATGAACGATACGCCTCGGCTATGCGATTCAGTTCGCCAGGCGTCCACCCAGGTACAGGGGCATCCTTTATACCAATGTCCGCTCGGACATGGATGCTGCTGTCCTGCGTGCGGAGGTTGCAGTCCTACTGGTGAAGGACGCAATCGAGCCTGTTCCTCCAGCCGAGATGAGGTCAGGGTTTTACAGTCCCTACTTCATCGTGCCCAAAAAGAGCGGTGGGCTGAGACCCATCCTGGACCTTCGAGCTCTGAACCGGTCCCTTCTCAGGCTGCCATTCAAGATGCTCAGGCTGAAGCGCATACTAACATGCATTCGGCCCCAGGATTGGTTTGCAGCCATCGACCTGAAGGACGTGTACTTTCATGTCTCGATCTTACCTCACCACAGACCCCTGCTGCGGTTTGCTTTCGAGGGTCGAGCATATCAGTACAAGGTTCTCCCGTTTGGCCTCTCCCTGTCTCCCCGAGTTTTTACGAAGCTCGCGGAGGGGTCCCTGTCTCCCTTATGGCATATGGGCATCCGCATCCTCAATTACCTCGACGACTGGCTCACTCGCGAGAGTTATTGTGCGAGCACAGGGACCTTCAGGTCAACCGGTAGAAGAGCAAACTCTCCCCAGTGCAGAGGATCTCTTATCTCGGTGTGGAGCTGGACTCGGGCGAAATGACTGCCCGCCTCACGGGGGAGAGTGCGCAGGCCATACTGACATGTCTGGAGTCATTCAGGAACAAAACAGCGGTCCCTCTCAAATCTTTTCAGAGGCTCCTAGGGCATATGGCAGCCGCAGCCGCAGCCGCTGGGTATGCTTTATATGAGACCGCTTCAGCGTTGGTTACACGATCGAGCCCCGGGATGGGCATGGCACCGTGGCTCACTCCAGATTGGCGTTTACCCGGAGTGCCGCCGCATGTTCAACCCGTGGTCAGATCTGACCTTCCTACGGGCAGGAGTGCCCCTGGGTCAAGTGTCCAGGCATGTTGTGGTCCACACGGATGCTTCCTCCACGGGTTGGGGTGCCGTATGCAACGGGCAAGCAGGCTCGGGTCCCTGGACAGGCGCTCGACTGCTTTGGCTCATCAATTGCCTCGAGTTGTTAGCCGTGTTTCTGGCCCTGCGTCGCTTTCGACCGATGCTGCGCCACAGACACGTGCTGGTCCGTAGGACAACACTGCAGCCGTAGCGTACATCAACCGACAAGGCGGTCTACGCTCCCGCCGCATGACACAACTCGCCCGCCATCTGCTCCTGTGGAGTCAGACACGGCTGAAATCGCTGCGCGCTGTTCACATTCCAGGGATATTCAACCATGCAGCCGATCAGCTGTCACGGCAGTCCACCCACCCTGGAGAATGGCGACTCCACCCCCAGGTAGTCCAGCTGATTTGGAAAAATTTCGGCGAGGCCAAGGTAGACCTATTTGCCTCCCCCGAGTCTGCCCATTGCCAGTTGTATTACTCCCTCGACGAGGCACCCCTCGGCAGGCTCACTGGCTCTCAAAAATTCCTTAGGTTCCACAGTCAGCCAGAAGGCTGTGTTTCCCTTCACTTATATCCATATTCTATCGATATAGTGTATTCCTTTAATTCACATGTAAGAACTGTGTTTATACTTCATGTCTCTGCCCTCAACCCATGCTTCAGTACAATCTGGCATCCCTGCGGGGCCCCTTTTTTGGCCCCCAGGGCGTTGAGAAGGTTACGTGCAGACTCTCCTGCTGACACGCTTGCCTGTCGGCACCAGGGTCTCTGTGTGACGCGGCCACAGGGTCGTGACGTTTTCCACGGGTCTGTTCCCATATGTAACGTTGGAGTGACTCGACTGAAGGGGAACGTCTAAGGTTACGTAGGTAACCCACATTCCCTGAAGGAGGGAACGGAGACGTTACATCCCCTTGCCACGACCC
>JAUMHE010000072.1:5148284-5162373 GCA_032359235.1 Enteromius mattozi
TCTCTCATGCGAGTTCCCATATGTAACGTCTCCGTTCCCTCCTTCAGGGAACGTGGGTTACCTACGTAACCTTAGACATTTCCAAGCAGCTTTACTAAACCTTAAACCTTAAAGCCTCTACATAGCAAGGAAAAATATTCCTTAAGATGTTTGGGTGCAGAGGGAAAAAAACTCAACTAGAGCCCATCCTCCTCTGGCAAGGCACATATTATAAATTAACCCACTATAAGCCCACTGGACTGATACATTTATAATACACTGATTGATTTAATACACACCCACTGCTTTAGTCATTTCCACTCAACTGCTGATGTAAGCAGATGTTGTGATATCACTGTGCACAGATTTAATTCAGGTTTTACTTCACACTGGACATCACATATTTACCCTATATAGCACAATTTTTTTAATTGTAAAAAAGGTATATATATATATATATATATATATATATATATATTTAAATGTAAATTTCTACATTACAATATGGTGACAGGGAAATGTGGTTGGATTTAACACCATGTACATATTAGTTAATAGTACCTAGATATCAACCAAATTACTATAATTGTTTAATTTCAAAAATAAACTGTAAAACAATTCCTGACTGGGCAAGCACAATGTTTAAAAAAATGCCATTTACTTTTTCCATTGAGGGAATTGATTTTGACTGATGATAATAAACTTTGAAAGACAGGTCTTTTGTGTTTGTTAATCAATATTATATTTGTTGAAGGCATCAATATACATTATTTCAACTTATTTTAAATAATCATGTGCAATAGTGGAATTTCAGGTGAAATCGTACTCAAAACATCATCTAGTGGCAAAGAATGAATTTGCATTTTCATTCAGACCAACAAAAGACCAAAATGTGGGCGGGAAATATGCTAATATTTCATGTTGACATCAACATGAAATGCTTGGAATTCATTTTAAAAACAACTAATTTCAATGATTCAGAGCCGACTCTTTCTTTTGAGAGACAATAACTTTATATACGGTGCACTTTCAGATTTAAAACTCTGCAGGATGTTTTCAGTCACTCAGAGCTGTGTTACATGCTGCATGAAAGGTCATTCTGTTTCTGTATATATAAAAAACATCTTTAAATCAGTAGTTTATATTTTACACAACCCCCTTTTACACACCAGCAGAACAAACAAACAAACAATCCAGGATTTAATATACTATAGTACGGATCCTATTTTCTTTCATATTGTCTATTTTTGTTATGTTTTTGGAAATTGAGGGCATGTCACGTAACCTGTCCATGCTGACATCTGTCTAGTTTGACTAGTTTCACCAAGTGACAGTTAAATTAGCATGTGACCCATTTTTAGGTCACGATCCACCAGTTTATTTAAAACAAATGTTTAAAAAATGATGCATAGCCTATTTTACATAAAAAAAATGAGAATAAATGGAAAATGCTCATTTCAAGATGTGGGTGCTTAAATAGAGAAGAGTCATCCAGCCATAAAGCATGATGTAAGCATATGAGTGGGTGACCGAGACATAAATGGCATTGATGACCACAGTAATCAGAAATAATGTCATAAGAGCATATAAGAACATATGGACTGTAGGCTTTAGGATGCACCCCAATGATGTCATGCATTTAGGCATGACTGGGACCCCTTCTGGTGTCAGTCATCCGCTGACAGCTGGCCGGGGTGGGGCTCTGATAGTGGGCAGCAGAAGAGGGGTATGTGTCAGCTATAGGGGGTGCAGATTAACCCTGCCTGCCTCCACCTGGCAGATAAATATGGAAAAAGTACCCAAGACTTCAACTTGTTCCAAAGCACTCCGAGAGAGAATTCCTTTGGCAAAAATAGCTTATGTGAATTAAAATTACTCATGTAGAAAAGGGTCAATTGAGAAATGTCAAGCAAAAATAGCTAATACGAATTAAAATCAGTCATGTAGAAAAGTGTAAATTGGGGAAGTTCACATTTGGAATTATTGTTATATTGCTTCTACTTTTATAGTTGGCATATTTGACTGTTCATTAAATTGACAGGATAAATGAAACAGTACATGACAGTTAAAAGTGATGTTAGTTAACTGTCACTTATTTCTTTAACGATAAGTTGTACGAATTATGTATCATGTAAAGAATCAGGAAACAGTGACATTCAGTCTACTAAAGAGGAATACATTAATTTGGTCCCACTTTATATTAAGTGGCCTTAATGTACATACATTTAAATGAATCATTTGGTACAATGCACTTACATGTGTTTACATTGTACATTGTAAAAAATGTAAAATGCATTTTCAAAACAAAGCCCTGGCCATTTAAATAAATAAAATGTAAATCTCTATAATGCTGATCATTTTTGACTGATATATGAAAAGCTTAATATAAGATGGATTGTTATTGTGGTAACAGAACAGAACGTGCTGTCTCATCTTCAGCACACACAGGCCTGTTCTACATGACAACACCTCATCTGTCTTTGACTATCTGGCATCCAGATATTTCATTTCAGTAAGACACTGACCTGCATGTTATCTGCTGATGACTTTCATCTAGGTTCACAAGCCATTGTATCTGGATGGCAGATAGCCTGGCCTCAGTTAGATCAGGATTGGCTTTCAAATTATTCAAGAGTCAAATGTTGCTTTACCCCAGATTTAAACAGGTGAAAACCCAGGGTTAATTTGAGTGTGAAAAGGCCAATACTTTAAAGGCTAGATGATCACACAAAGTGACACATGAGCTGTAATGTTTGCGCAGAAATTCATGCATGACTGTTTTTCCTTCTAAAGATGGAAGCAGAGGATTCAGGCTGAAGGGAGCTTGTGAATAATCCTATAAAAAATATAATCAGAAAAGGGGCAGTTCTTTGCAGTTGCTTCCTACATATTGGATTTTCAGCCAAGTCAAGCTGTGACATAAAGAATTGTTTTTATTTTAAAGGAATGTTTTTATTTTATTTTATTTTACACATGAAATGTTTGCGTTTGTTTTCTATTTGCATTCAGATTTTTAGCCACATCAGTCCGTGGAGCCTAATCTCACAGCAATTCGTACATATTTTACAAGGTGGCTATTTCGTACAAATTCGTACGGCCTCACTCGTACGAATTAATAAGATTTTTGCTAAATCGTACGTATTTTACGAGTTGCCAACTCGTATGAATTTGCACAAATGACCTACACCTAACCCCTAAACCTACCTGTCACTGGGGTTTTAGACAAATCAAAAACAAGTGAGGTCGTACGAATTTGTACGAATTAGCACAAATTTGCCAACTCCTAAAATACGTATGAATTGGTCGTGAGACTTTGTTGGTCTGTGACAACTTGTTGGATGCCTGTCCAACACCTTTTTGTTGTAAAAATTTGCTAATTTAATTTAATTTATACTTTTTAAATTTTACTTTGTTATATTTTTGTGAAATGTGAAAATAAAATTCTTCTGCGTGCATTTTTTCTTGATGTTGATTTTTGGCTTCTTGTTAGTCCAAAACCTTTTTGGTATTACAATTTGTGCATTTATTTATTTATTTATTGATTCATTAATTCATTTCATCATTCATTTATTTTATTTATGCTGCAGCTCAGTTCATCCCATCTGAAATGGGGCAAAGCCCCAACAAGGAAACAGGACATTTAGAAGAGACATCTGATTTATCATTTACCATTTGCATTAGTACCAAAAGAAAAAAAAAAAAAGACTGAAATTTGCACAGCTGCTCTTCAACACATCAAAGTGGCATTTTGTTCTATATTCTTCTATAGGTGTAATTGGTTAAGAAAACCACCACTGAATGGCTATATATCAAGGGTCCTTGTTCTGAAATTATTAGTACTCTGACAGGGTTAAGGTTGAAGCACAGAGTGCCAGAAAATGCGGCTAAAGCACAAAGCCTTGAAATTGCTTCTAAGAAAAGTGCTCAAGCTTATTTTCATCGGCATCTTCTGCCACTCAGAGAAGTGTGTGTCTGCGTGGACAGAGTGTTTCAGCATGACAGTGACGTGTTGAGGAGGAGGAGGAGGTCTATTCATCAACCTGCCTCTCACCCTTTAAGTTGAGTTACAATGCAGGTGTATAGTGACGTGCTTCTCAGAAGACCTCTAACCTTTAAGATTTCCACGCTCGCTGAGCCATGCGTCATTGCTCTGTGAGAATCCATTCAGTCGGGAGTTTCTTTTTAAAATTCATCTAAAGGGAGACGAGTGTTTGTGGCAGATGATGCAACGTGATGATGCTCAATGCAAGTCGTGAATTTTTTGGTCATTGCGTCATGACACAAGCACAAGTATTTTTTCTATGACCTTTTCTCAAGGGTAAAGAGCACTTCAAAGCAAAAGTGGCTCCTTAAAGTGGCTCCAGGCTGTGATGAAGAGCTCTCGGGACAGTTCGCTTTGGCTGCTGTTACTGATTACGCAACAATCAATAAAGTCAATTTTTTATTTCCCTGCCAAAATGCAGGTGGAGCGTAATAAATTAATTTCATAACCCTGCAACATGCACTTTATATACTAATGACTACAGAAAGCAAAGAGATTGCTTTTCAATAGTCTTGTTTATCTTCCAGAGGGGATTTTTCTTTGCTCAAGTGCTACTTAAGCCACCACTGACTGTACTCTCTGTGTCCCTGTTTCCATAGTAACTGTGCCAATACAAGGCAAAAAATCAAGCTAATGTGGTGTATGAGAACACGTCCCCTCCCTGCTGTTTCTTAACATAAGCAGGTGCTTCTAAGAAAAACGCTTGGGCTTTTCATAATAACCATAGCATGAAAAAACATCTGCATTTGTTTCCATGAAAATCAGCTCCCACTGCTGAAAAAGACGAGAGGGTGAAGAAATAATAAATAAATGATATATATAAAAAATTATATAATAAGATATTCAAGTAAATAAATACGAACAAAAATATGTGTATAATATAAATAAATGCTAACAATATAAATATAATTTTAATAATAATAATAATTATCATTATTATAAATAAAATAAATAATTACACACAAAATATGTACTTAATATAAATAAATGCACACAAAATGTTATATAACATAGATTTATTATTATTATTATTATTATTTTGAACAGTTTCAAATTCTTCATCAACAGACCATCATTAGCTTATGATAATATATATATATACATATATATATATATATATAAATGGTTTGTGAAAAAAAAAATATATATAAATATATAAATATATATATATAGTGAGGGAAAAGTTTTGCTTTAAACTTAGATTCGCACTCCTTGCAGGAGCCTTTGTTTGTAGTGACATTAAGCTGTAAATGTCCAAAACTTGTACAATAAGTAACATTACGTCTAAAGAAAACACTGATCATGATGTTTTTTAATTTGTATGAATATTTTTTAGTTTATCAGATAAATGTCAGTTGTGTCTCATCCTGGTAAATCTCACCTCCGTCTCACACACTGATGCTGTCAGATACTGCAGTGAGGAGGAACAATATGAGACTTTATGGTCCAGTGGTCTTTGGGGTGCAGCCATCTGTCAGTGTGTGACTTCAGTCCAGCAGCAGATGATCAGAGAGACAGGTCTCACAGGACGTCCCACCCTTTGACCTTGCTGCTGTCCTCCACCAAACACCAAGCCCCCCAACCACTGACTGTCATCCGCTGCGTGACTCTCTCTATTCGACTTGTTTGTTTTAGAAGAAAATGTGTGAGAGAGACAGAGAGACGTTGCGATAACAACAGACGTGCTCTTTGAAGGAAACAAAGCTCCATTACTAACAGCAGGCGGCAGACAGCGGTACAGGCCAATCAAAGCCTTTGATTTGCTCTGCGAGTCTAATTTGTGTGTGTGGTCACAGATTACAGCTGAAACACATAACAGAAAACCCTGAAGAAACCAAAGAGAAGGAGACAGACAGACAGATTGCGAGTGATATTTGAAGACTAGCTATTTGATGAGATTTGCTGACAAAGTATTAATGATAATTCAACAGGGCAGCTCACCAAACAAAATGCTGAGAGATGAATTTATGAGACTGGAAGATATTTGACTATCAACTGGCTAAAATAAAGCCAGTGAGTAATTTTTTTTAACCCTATAAGCCTATTTATGAGTATCATATTCTCAAGGCCTCTAAAAGATCAACAAAATTAAAACTTGCTAAAAACCTGTACACAATACTAATTCTGTTGCCTAATTGATACATTTTTAGTATAATAAATGTTAACAGAAAACATAAATTGATTATGTGGCCTAATATTTACCTGTATTTTCTTTTGAATAGTCAAACAAACCAAAGAAAGCATCCTTAAAACCAAAATAAAAGTCACTTACAAAATAAGATTGGATAAACACTAAAAAAATACTAAATTTTACATATTGTCTGTTCAGTTTTAACATTCATTTGATGTTCATAAGATCATTCTACACATGTTTTTAATAAATGAGGTCCCAGGGTTTTAAACTGTATTTTAGTGTGTGTCCCAATTGTCATTAAAACAGTCATATAAAATGCAAATAGCACATAAAATGAGTAGAACATAAAACAGCTTATAATATTTACTTTGACCTCTTGAGGTTGATTAACATTTTCTGAAGGCTAAGCACATCATTTCACTGACTGCTTTTAAGAAAAAGAGATATTCTGAAGCATTTCGGGCTCTATTTTGTAGAAAGCGCCTCTGGCTGTCGAGACGGGAATAAAGTCTGCTGTGTGTGGGATGATAAACATTCTGTTATCTTCTTGTTTGATGTTGTTCGCCCAGTGTTTGTAGTGAAATTAAAATTGCCCCAAAATCCATCTGTCCTCTGTCAATGTCTTATGTAAGATACAGTCATACTTATGTTACATAATATTTGGATGCTCTCTAAATCTCTTCGAAAAGAATTATGTGGTGCATTGAAAAACAAAGCTTGTCAATACCTCGACTATCATAATACCACAGTGTATAATGCTACATATAATATGATCGGTCATGAAATATTACATAAAGCACGTTTAGTGCTATACATCTTGACAATACTCTGTAGAAACAGCCACACGTTTTTTCCTGATTACTCTTCAGATAGATACTATGTTGGTAACTGTAGTAACACCCCATACTAGCCCTTTTGGAAACATAGCATGTTTTCCATGTTTTCCCAAGAAGCCTTTGCTTTTTGCAGTGTGCTGCGTGCACAGAAACACACACACTGGCTGCTAAGAAACACTCCTGTTGTCCCTTTCCATGAAATGTTGATGCTTTTCTTTCAATAGCAGCTGTATTATTTCCCAAGAAACTCTGGAGAGCATATCCATTTGGGTATATTAATATTTCCACACTTACAGTGACATACCTCAGCCCATCCCTTCAACTCTAACCATTATTTTAAAAGGCATGAATCCAATGATGGCTTTATGAAGCAATATGCTCTCAAACTAAACATACTGTACAAAAGGTATAGACTCTTTCCATTACTGACATAAATATACCCTTGTGTTCCTCGGGTTGCAGCGGGAGCTTGAGAGTGTGTTGAGGGAGCATTGAACTCCCTGAAAGGGCCCAGATTACCAGAGCCACATCAAGCTGAGCTTATCACATTGCTCTTGAGAGTACCGGCAGTGCAGTAAAAGAGAGATTTACAGGAGGTCGGTCCCATGAGTTTCTTATGTACTGAACATGAGCGCTTAGAGATGGTACGGTGTTGAAAGGAACTTAATTAAATAGTTCAATTCATACTCTTTGAGCCTTTATGAAAAGTTGCTTTCTTCTAACAGAAGAGTAGACAAACTTAACTGTCAGTTATGGTTACTGTAAAGAGAACATGCACTACATATTAAAATCTTATATAAAATAAATATTTGTAAAAATTGCTATGAATTCCAAGCCATATTTATGTCTAAGTTATGCTCCAAATATGCAACCTTGAGATTCAGACCTTTAGATTAGAAAAAAGGTTTTGAAAATAAAATGTTGTAGAAGATTTTGTAATATAATATCTTACACTGCCTACTAAGGGGAGGAGCCCACTAAAAGGTTTTAAAGTACCATTTCCAAACAGATGAACATTTAAATGTATAAAATAATGCCTAAATATGCAATAGGGGGAAAGAGCAATAAAAATCTTCATAAGAGGATTCTTGAGAGTTAACGGGGTTAGTGGGTGGGAAAGCAGGATAAGAATATATAGATATGTGCAAAATTTTATTTAAATATATATATATATATATAATATTTCATACAAAATAAAAAGTTTTATATAATGCAGGTATGTTTACTGTGTTGTAAGTGCACACACATGCAGTATATACTTTGAAAATATTTACATGTATATACATTTATATATTTATATTATTATATTTTAGATTATATAAAAATATATATTTAATATAAACATAAAATATTTGTAATGCTGTCAAACGATTAATCGTGATGAATTGAATCCAAAATAAAAGTTTTTCTTTACATAATATATGTTTATGCTGTGTGTATTTATTATGTTTATATTAAAACACACACATCCAGTATATATTTTGAAAGTATTTACATGTAAATGCATCTATATATTTATTTTCTTATATTTGATATTATATCTAAATATATTTAATATATAAACATAACATATTTTCATTAAATATATACATGCGTGTGTTTGTATTTATATATACTTAATAAATATACATAGTACATACAAATATATTATGTAAAGAAAATCTTTTATTTTCGATGTGATTAATCGTTTGACAGCACTAACATTTTTCATATATATATATATATATTTGTATTTAAATATACATAATAAATATACACAGCACACAAACATACACATCGTTTGACAGCACTAAATATGTATTTTATTTTTTTTTACATTTTTGTTCTTGTTTAACATACTTTATCTGCACCACATTTTAAAAGGTGTAAATGACAGCCCTATATATATATAAAAAAAGAAGAATAATACTATAAGAATGATAGGCTAATAGGAATACTACTTTGATATATGGATATCAATAGTATTTTATTACTATTAATCAATAGTAATATTATTTAAAATGTTTTTATTTATTTATATAGCAGGGGAACAATCAGCAAACAACTGTCTTCTCTTTAACCATGCTCTTGTCCACTGAAGCAATCCAAAGAAATATTCCTCCGTTATACAAGGGAAGAAGTAAAAAAAAAAAAAAAAAAAAAGACTTCATGCAATAACAGCCATATACACGCTGTACTGAAGTAGTAAGTCACCACGACATGAAATGCCACTTTTCCTTTTTTCTCAGAAGCATATAGTACAGTGTTTAAAGTTGCAGTCCTCTGAGGGAACATGTGTACATGACCTTTGGATGAGGTGAATTTGTCTCATTGTTTTAAACTCTTTCATGCAACAAACCACTTTTGAGCTCAAACCAGTTCCATTAAACTTGCACAGAGGAAACAGTGTGATCCTGGATCAGAGTTTTTCAATCCAATTAAAGGTGTCCTCAGCCACACTCGAAAAAGAGCTATAAAAAGCGGCACTCTGTTTGTTTTGAGCACTCGTGACATGTCAACTTCTGGCTCTGCTAAAACTGTGACTGTGGAAGGAGACTTGAAATTTGTCTAAGAATATAGGACGGTGAGCATGATTTCATCAAGTACAAGATGTTCCTGGATCAACATCCTTGTTGATCCTGGAACAACATTCCAATCAATCATTTTTTATTTATATAATAATTTTTCTGGGAATATCTGTTTCAGGGTTAGGTGCTTCTATGTAACCCTTGTTAATCAGCTATCATTTCCCACTGATTTTAGGCATGAATTTTGGGTAGGGGTAGGTTTAGGGGTAGAGATTGGGATAAGTTTATATTTTTGGACAGTAATGTTGATCCAGGATCAACAATAGATGTTGATCCAGGATCATGTCTTACTTGGCAAAATCACGGCGACCAACACAGAGCAATAGAAGTGTTTGAGAAACCTGTGTGCTGACATTCATATTTTTTTTGCAATTCCAGTTGAAAGTAGCATTATTAATGCTGAAATACTTTTGTATTATAAAGCACATTACATTATTTTAGTTAAAATTAAAATGAGGAAACATATTAGTACAATTTTGTTTTAAATGATTTAAATTAAAATGTCAGAATTAGTGAATAAAACATGGTCAGATTAATGAGTCATGGAAAATAGTTATACATTTTTGGCCACAATTATTTTTTTTTACAACTTCTAATATATTTTTAATGGGAACAGACCATTTTTAATGGGAAAACACAAAAATATTACTATGATTGTTCATAAACTGTACCATTAGTACACATTGTCAGCTTTCTGTGTTTTTAGTTAAAACTTTCCTGTTATTACAACTAGTTTGAATATGAAATACACTTATATTAACATAATAACAGTTAACTTATGTGCAATGTGACTTGAATAAAACAGTGCCTCAGCTCCTAAATTGTGATTATTATCATAATTTCTTTGTTATGACAACTGACTGATAATGTGTTGCAAAGATAATTATGATCAATGTAATGAGTACATGCTGAAAAGTAGCTATTCTCATAGTTATGAAAATTGCATGGGTAATATTTATATTAATTGTTAAATTATGCATACAGCTGAGGACATTTTTGAAGTAAACATTAGAAATTGCGTTCTGAAAGTGTTCGCCGACATGCATCGGTGGTTCATTGCTTTTATTAGCTCACTTTGTCTTCAGATGAAAATTCTCATTTCGTCTTTTATTCAGACTCTCAGCTGAATTTATAAATTATAACAATTAGCATCGTCGGTTGGAGAGGTGCTTAATTGTTGCTTAATTAACTCTCAGTGACAGAGACGTGTGTGGAATCAAAAGCACTGGCCCAGGGCAGCAGGAGCCATGTGGGCCAGAAAACCAGCTGCTGTCTCTGAACGCTTGCCAACAGATCCAAGACTAAAGTCTCACTTCACCACCGACACCGATGGGAATTAATTATATCCTGGAGAAAATTTTCCTTAAAGGAACATGACACTTTTTTTTTCAAATAGATTCATTTTCCAACTCCCCTAGAGTTAAACAGCTGAGTTTTACCATTTTTGAACCCATACAGCTGATCTCTGGATCTGGCGCTAGCACTTTTAGCTGTAGCTTAGCATAGATAATTGAATCTGATTAGACCATTAGCATCATGCTCAAAAATGAGTTTAGATATTTTTCCTAAAATTTGAGTCTTCAATAGTAACATTGTTTATTAAAACGACAGAAAATGAAAAGTTACGATTTTTTAGGCAAATATGGCTAGAAACTATACTCTCATTATGGCGTAAAAATCAAAGAACTTTGCTGCCGTATCATGAGTGCAGCAGGTGCAGTGATATCATGCAGCACTATTTTCAGGAGATACATAATATCATTGCCTGCTGCAGCGGAATGAGAATATAGTTCTTAGCCATATCAGTCTAGAAAAATTGCAACTTTTCATTTTACGTTGGTCTTAGTATAGGATGTAACTATAGAAGAGTCAAATTTTAAATATTAAAACTCATTTTTGAGCATGATGCTAATGGTCTAATCGGATTCAATGATTTTTGCTAAGCTATGCTAAAAGTGCTATCGCCAGACCCAGTGATCAGCTGAATGGATTCAAAAACTCTAACTCTAACTCTAGGGGAGTTGAAAAATGAGCCTATTTTCAAAAGAAGTGGCATGTTCCTTTAAAATCTGTACACTCAGGTCTTTTACAGTAATATTGCTAAACATTTCGCAGGCCTTTGGGGGCCAGTTCAGCAGGTTGTGTGCGCTAGCTAGGGACAGAGACGTGAACATGTTCATCTGTTGTGTTGTGAACAGATCTTCTATAGTGTGGGTGTGAAAGAGCAACAGAGAGGGAGAGGGAAAGCACGAGCTGAATGTTTGCAGGAGTGAATGTGAGATGTCCACACAGCAGTCAAACTCCATCACATCAGCCGGGCTCCTCTGCAGTACAGGGCTAATTTGATATGAGCAATATTTACCCATCCCTCTCTCTGCTCCCCGCCCTGGCTGTACTGCTGGGTGCACATCTGCAAATAGGGTAAGAGGATAAATACACCCTGGATGCACTCCAGTCACTCCCTGCATGCTTGACTAAGAACAGATTTGGGAGCCGGGGCTGTAATATCACTGTATAAATCTGAGAATTGCAGTGATATTATTTTGTCTGTGTGGCTGTTATTTGCACTAACACTTGTTTTTGAGCGTGTTGTGGTTTCCATGTGATGTGATATTCTTATGATGTCCAAATGTTGTGTGTCAGACTGTATGTGCTATTTAGGATTGATTAAAGGTTTTTCTAAGACGTAAATAATAAATGGTTCAAATCAGCATATTAGAAAAAATATATTTTACAGTATTAATATTTTTATTGTATTTATGATCAAATTAATAAATGGTGAGCATAAGAGACTTTTATTACTAATATTGCAAAATCTTTTAATCTATTTTTTTTTTAAAAGTCAATGAAGCAATAAATTGTTTGTTTTTCTTAGTTCAAATAATTATTTTTGAAGCCAACTATTTCCTATTTAAAAAATGAATTAAAGTTGTTTTTTTTTCTATCTGCGATCTCTCCCAGCCACCCAAGCGCTCTCATAAAATCCTAAAACTGTCCTGAAATGCTCCAGGGTTTATGACACATAAAGTATTTCACAGGTTTATGAAGCAAGCTAGAATTTAATATCTGGGAAATTATTTATTTATTATTCTTCATAATTACCCTTTCATAAGCGAACATCATTATCACTATATTTGAGAGATTCCTTTGTGTGTGTTCACAGCTCAGTGATGTCAGTCTGAGAAATGCATTAGTGTCCAGTCGCCTCTTCTTCTCTCTGTTCTCTCATCACCTACTGCCTTTACTGTCTCTCAAGTGTTTTATAATGAGCTGTCAGGATGAAAGCACCAAATCCTGTGTTTCATTTACTCTTGTTTGCTAAAGCAATTGTAAAGAGGAAATCATATATCTTATTTGTTTGCATTCAATTACATGGCCTGTCACAGGCCCTGTTGACGTCAGCGTAATGAACCCTGAGCAAACAAGCCGATAAGTTCACTTCATAGACACACACGGAAATAAAACAGAACAGCATTATCTGAATGTAATACGGTCTTGATGACTGGAGTGTATACTTGCACAGACAAATCATTAGTGCTTATCTCTTGTAAACACTCCTCTTTTGAAGAACAGGAAGTGCCTTCTTTGAATAAAATCAAATCCCGGCATCCATTCATCACGGATTATTAGCAAGGTGAATAAAGCCTAAACAGTGTAAAATCTGTGTGGGTGTAAGTTCGGGAAAAAACAACACATTTTGCAGGCAGCGGGTGTTGCCACGACAACCATCACTTCTGACCATTTTTTCTTTTCTTTCCACTTACTGTCTTGTTAACCTCCTTCAGTCTGGTTCAGTCTTGCCTCTTTTCTACCTGTTTCTATCTCAGACCAGTTGCCTTTTTCTTTTTGTTCTAGCACATTGAGTCATGTGACTGGTCGTGTTCTCCGTCGAGGCACGGAGCCTTGTGATTGGTTGGTAGCACTCCAGGTCTGCTCTCTGCATTTATGTTGGGAACACAAACAGATGCACAGATGGAGATAGAGAGAGACAGAGAGATTTGTAACTATTTATTGAGGTTGCACGCTGTACATGGCACACATCTTTTTCCTCATAGCCAGTGCATGTTCTTGGAAACATTAAACTGTTGGAAACTCTTTATCTGTGGCACAAATGTCACTCTGTCCTTCGACTGCACATTAGCAGATCAAGTGGCTCGGCTGGTGGCTTGCCTTTCAGGGCTTTTAATATCTTGGATTAATTGTCTGCACTTTGTCTCACCGCACTTATTCTGTTCATCCTTTTGTCCCGATAATTACATGACTAAAAGGTCAATATGCCTGCAGCTTATGATGACTTTTTCTAGTGCACAAGAAAAATACTAACTCATTATGAAAATCATTGAGGTTGTTTTCCCTGTTGAAAAGAACCACATAGACCAGAATCAATTTCTATGATAGTCAATGACAGTTTATGTTTCAGTTGATCGCGCTTCCTCATAAAATGTTTGCAGGTCTGGCGTGCTGTCCGGGGAGCGGGCCGAGAGAACGGCGGGCTCGAACCCTAGCGATTAGAACCCTAGCGAGGGTAAGG
>JAUMHE010000072.1:5172251-5182956 GCA_032359235.1 Enteromius mattozi
GAGGCAAGGTTAGCGAGAGTGGGGGAGGAGGAGGAGGGGAACTGGGAGGGAAAGGAGAAGTCCGTGCGGGAGGGCCCGGGCTGAGCAAAGTCTGTGGGGAGAGAGAGAGAGATTAGTGGCTGTGGATGGGTTCGTCTGGTGAGGAGCGGGCGGCCAGCCGGCGAAAAACTCCGCGATGGCTTGGTGGAGCTGGGCGGCGGATGGACCGGGTTGGCCCGCGGCTGGAACGGGCTGGCTGGTGGATGGCTGTGGCTGGCTGGTGGAAGGCTGCGAAGGTGGGTTGGATGGTGGCTGAGATGAGGTGGATGCAGCGGGATCGGCGTCGGCGGAGCTTCTCTGGCGGCTGGAGCGGCGCAGAGTGGATGGCGGGGCTGGAGATGGGTGAGTGGCTGTTTTCTGCGAGCGTTTCTTTGGTGGTGGCGTGGCGGGAGGAACAGCGCCCGGCAGGTGGTTGGAGAGGATGGATAAAAGTTCCGGTTTATCCCGGCGGCAGCGAGGGTTTGGCGCAGTGTGATGATGGTCCATTTGTTTGTAGATGATCTGGCGGAGGCATAGGAGGAAGCTGGTGAAGGGTGAGGAGGTCTGGCCGGAGGTGGTGAGCGGCTTCGGGCTTGTCTCCTGGGAGAGCTGGGAGGCCTAGTAGGCCTGCGGCCTCTGCTAGCCCCCGCGGACTCCCGTGGAGTCGATGGTGGGGCAGCAGCTTGCTGGCTGGGCAGAGGATTTGAGATGGCGGGGCGAGGAGCGGGCTTCACCCGAAACTATGTTATTGTCAAAACATTCATTAAAATTAATGCAAGTTTGATAATGGTCTAGTTGGTGGGATGTGGTGCTCATACTCAAAACTAGTTTAGTCTTTATAATAAAGCTTTTTGATTAGTTAAGATGGGCCAAGTGCCTGTCAAAAAGTTTGGGCACAGAAGTTCAATGAGTTGAATACATGAGTTGTATGTATAACTGTGTCAATAACTGTTACTGTCAGTGAGGTTTACTTGTTTATCTTGTTTCGGGTTTTTTTCTTAAAGGTATTTTAAAATTTGATTAAAATCGTGAAGATTAAAAACTTAGCTATTACTGCAGTGTACAACTGTATTGCTTATTGTTAGTTAATATTAGTCAACGAATAAAGTAATGTTAAGTTATGGGCCTTTTGTAAAGTGTTCCCACTATATGTTACAATTTGGTGAAAAAACAAAAAAGCAATAATAAATAAAAAAAAAAATAAAAGAAGAAATAAAAATGATAATACCTTGTTTGTCTAGTTTGTCACCTATAAAATAAATAAAATAAAATATGATTTATTTTATTTTATTTTTTTATTTTATTTTATTTATTTTATAGAAGACAAACTTTTATTTTATTCTATTAATGAGTTGTTTGTCTAGTTTGTCTCCTATTAAATAAATAAATAAATAATCTTAACTTTTTTGTCTTGTTTGTTTCCTATTAAAATAAAGTTTGTTATATTTTGATAAAAAAATATTATTAGAGATTATTAAAATAGTTAAAAATCTTTTCCTTATTTGATTTAGTTCAAATATGTATCAGCATCACCAGTCAGACTCATCTCTTTTAATATTCAGATTTGTTGTTTATCGGTTTATAAATTCTATCAATGAAAGTATTACTGCTAAATCATGGTTATTGTCTATCATGGAGGCACGAATCTTATAAAAGAGGAAGATACATGGAAACGTCTCTAGGTTACGCATGTAACCCTAGTTCCTCCTAGTTGGCCCCCTCAGGGGCCACACAGTCAGTTTCCACAACTCCAGACGAGGGTGCACGATGGTGATCGGGGGAAAAGCGTACAGACGAAGCCTCGGCCATGTCTGTACCATGGCATCCAGCCCCAGTGGAGCTGGATGAACTAGAGAGTACCAGAGGGGACATTGCGCATTCTCCTTCATCACGAAGAGGTCTACCTCTGCCTTGTAAAATACTCTCCAGATCTGCTCCACCACCTCGGGGTGGCGCATCCATTCCCCGGGCCTCAGCCTCTGTCTCGACAGGATGTCCGCTCCTATGTTTTGATGCCCAGGAATGTAGATGGCTCTCAGTGAGAGGGATCTGTCCCGGGCCCACACAAGGATCTGGTGCGCCAGCTTGTACAAGGGGCGCGAACGCAGACCTCCCTGGTGGTTGATGTAAGAGACGACTGACGTGTTGTCGGTACGCACCAACACGTGTTGATCTCTTACGTCTGTGAAGTGTTTGAGTGCTCGAAACACAGCCAGCATCTCCAGGCAGTTGATGTGCCACGTGAGATGGCGTCAGGCCCAGCAGTCTTTGAAACTGCTTGACAGTGAGTGACCGGCCTTCCTTTACTCTTGCGACTGTAGTGAGAATCGACTCGATCCGAGCAGGTGTCATTCGAGCCTGCATCGTGGTCGAATCCCACACGATGCCTAGATAAGTGGTTCTCTGAGCTGGAGAAAGGACACTTTTCTTGGCGTTCAGTCTCAACCCCAAACGTTTCATGTGAGCGAGGACGACATCTCGATGTCTGCTCGCTTCGCTCGGCAACTGCGCTAGGATCAGCCAGTCGTCGATATAATTCAGTATGCGGATGCCCTGGAGTCGCAGAGGAGCCAGCGCGGCATCCACGCACTTCGTAAACGTACGGGGCGAGAGTGCAAGGCCGAAGGGGAGAACCCGATATTGGTACGCTTTGTCCCCGAAAGCGAACCTCAGGAACCTCCTGTGAGAAGGATGGATCAATACGTGAAAGTACGCGTCTTTTAGATCTATCGTGACAAACCAGTCCTAGGACCAGATTTGTGACACGACCTGCTTTACAGTGAGCATTCTGAACTTCAGTTTCATTACTGAGCGGTTCAACAGCCTGAGATCTAAAATGGGCCTCAGCCCTCCATCCTTCTTTGGAACTATGAAGTAGCGGCTGTAGAACCCGCACTCTTTTTTGTGAGGAGGGACCACCTCGATGGCCTCCTTCTTCAGAAGAGTTTCTACTTCTTGTTTCATCACCAGAGCGTGCTCTATACCCACTAATGTGGGCAGGACGCCCACGAATTGTGGCGGGGACCGCCCAAACTGGATTCTGTATCCTCTTTCTACAGTATGCAGGACCCATTGAGACAGGCTGGTCTCTGATGGAACTGGAGGGACGAGCAGAATGTTTCGACACAACCCACCCTAGTCGAGGACCGAGATAGGGACTCGCCTGTCTCAGATTCCTCTGCGCGCTTGAGGTCGAGCTGTGATCCCCACGAGTGCTGCCGCCGCTCAGCCTCGGCTTGAGCGGGACCAGCACCGCGAGGATCGCTTATGAAGGCTCCCTCTTCACTGAAGAGAGCCCTCCGGGAGCGAAGCACATGCAGCGGCATCTTTTCACAATGCTTGCAGTTCTCCTCATTTTCCTGGAGAGCTGCGTCTGCGTGCCCCGCTCCCAGGCAAACTACACAGAGGGTGTGTGTGTCATCCGGCAAAATATAGCGTTTGCACGGAGGCACACACATCCTGTAGCATGAGTCGCCTTCACCCCTCTTTTTGTCTTTTGATTTTGACATTGTTTTCTTTCTTTTTTTGACAGAGACACTTTTAAGCTAGAACACACACACTTGCAACACAGAGCGCTTCGCTGAATGACAGAAAGCTATCTGCCGGCAGCATTCCACGTGCTTTTATGCTTCCTGGCTAGTGTCGTCATCCGCCATGACGTCCCAACTTTTCATTAGCTGATTTCACACACAATTCAGAGCCGTCACGCCGGAGGCGTTCCCATAGCATCTCGCCAACGCGGCTCGAGTTCCTGAAGAGGAACATTGGTTTAGTTAGTAAAAGAGCTCCACATAATGAAGCAAAAGGCCTGAACCGGAAGCAACATGACCCGTTTTACAGAATACTCAAGTCTGAAGTCAAAAACTAAAATTCTCACATTATTTGCCATTATGTCATTCTAAAACTGTAAAACTTTCTTTCTTCTGTACAACACAAAAGATAATTTGGATAATAGTAGCCAAACAGTTTTAGTTTCATTGATTTCATTGTATTGATAAAAAGAAAGACTGAGACATTTGTGTGTGTGTGTGTGTGTGTGTGTTCCACAGACAAAAGAAAGCTCTATATGATTGGAAACGACATGAGGGTGATTAAATGATGTTTTGTAAAGTTTGAGTCTTTCAATGACAAATTAAAAATTTTTTGCCTTTGAACATTTGACAATGTCCTTGTGCAGAAGTGCATCAGACTGCTGTAACAGAGTGAGTGAGTTGGTGGAGCGTCCTTTTTAGTGAGCTCTGGAGACCTTGAACACTCTGGCCCCTATAGACCTTCTTAATTGATTTCCCTCAGCACTTTTCATGCTTGAATGCTTCTCTCAGGGAGGCACCTTTTCATACTTACAGATAAATACTAGCTAACCAGAGAAAAAAAAAAAACCTCATGTCAGTTTTTTTCACTTTCCTAACAAGAAATGAAACACAGGTCATGATGAGGTCTTTTGCCAGGTGTTTATAGTTGCTAGGCTGCGTTTAGATAATATGATTACATTGGGTGGGATGAGATTGAATAAGACAGTCTCATAAACTACACAACTGGTCTGCAAACAGACATTTGTCTAGAAATCAAATCAGTTTTTTGCAATCACCTTGAAATCAAATAAACAAATAACAAACACAATTAAATCTGGGATTTACATGCATTGACCATTTGCCAACTTCCCATTGCAAGAATAAAGCCATAAATTACTGTCAAGTATATGTGGAGCTTCATCACAAACAATCATGTTAGATTAGATAATTTCATTAAAACCTGAGAAATTGTCTGTATTATAGATTCAGGTCATTCTCTTGAACAGGGTGTTTTATATCTGTAGAGAAATAAATTATTTTGTATGCCATTTTAATGGAACATCTCAGGGGACTGTAAAAATCTCTCTTCCAAACACATTTGGAGTAATTGACAACCGGTCATTTGTTCGTTCGCATCGTAGCTGCATTTCCAACTTATTTTCTAATAATTTAATTTAATTATTCTGCTTTGACTATTACCGTACCTCCATACATTGTTCAGATATTGTATTTCAAGCAGTGCTGTCAAACAATTAATCGCATCCAAAATAAAAGTTTTTCTTTACATAATATATGTGCACTGTGTATATCTATTATGTATAAATACATACATACATTTTGAAAATATTACGTACATTTATATATATATATATACAGTATATATAATATATAAATATAACATACTTTTCTGCATGTTTGTATTTACATAATAAATATACACATATACACAATCTAATCATTTGACAGCACTAATTTCAAGATTTTGTCCTTAAAATGTTAACTAATAGTGAAACTGTAAGCTCATCTGCTTCAAGAAAGTGTTGTTGTTACCTCACTAGTGAGAAATATCATGTAGCTTTTAAGTGGCTATTTTACTGATAAAATCATCAGAACAGTGCTGACTACACATTTCTGTGCACATGTATGTTTCCTTCTGTGTGTGTGTGTGTCTGTGTGCGCGTTTCAGTGATAGAAAGTGAGCATGAGCTTTCCATACAAAAAAAGACATAATTTTGTGGCAAACATATGGAAATGATTTAACTTTTTTTTATCTTATTGTGTACTATCTTTATTTGCTTGGTCAGTGTCTTTGTGAGTTTTGCCCCTTTTGCTGTTGTAGGTTGTAATTTGTTAATTTGGCTGTAATTATTTGGCGAAGTGATGTTGACATATAATGCATTCAAGACCTGCCTGGTACTTCTTTAGCCGTGCTTTACCCTGTAAATTTACAGGTGATCTGATCAATCCTAATGTAGAATCTCCCATTTTGTTAAACAAACAAACATTCAGTGGACTTAAAGGGTTGGTTCACTCCAAATTGAAAATTCTGTCATTAATTACTCACTCTCATGTCGTTCCAAACCCATGAGACCTTCGTTTATCTTCGGAACACAAATTAAGATATTTTTGAGGAAATCTGAGAGCCATCTGAACTTCTATAGACAACAACACAGTCCCAGAAATGTAGTAAATACATCAGTAAAACAGTTCTTCTCCCCTGAGTTACTTCTTCTACTATTTTAGAGAATATCACAACAAATAACGTGTGCTTTCCCCGAATGTAAACAGCGCTGATTATGTCAAATATGTTCTTAAGTAATCTCCAAAATGGCGGAAGATGTAACTCAGGGGAGAAGAATGGTTGAACAAATTTTAATTATTTTTGTTTTCTTTGCACAAAAAAAAATATTCTTGTAGCTTCACAAAACTGAAGTTGAGCCAGTGGTGTGACATGGACTGTTTCACCGATATATTTACTATATTTCTGGAGCTGGGAACGTTTCAGTTGTCTTGCTGTCTATGAAGGGTCAGATGGCTCTCTGATTTCATCAAAAAATATCTTCTTTTGTGTTCCAAAGATGAACAAAGGTCTTACGGGATTGGAACGGCATGACGGTGAGCAATTAATGACAGCATTTTCATTTTAGGGTGAACTAACCCTTTAAACTTGAAAAATTGTGTGTATTTACGTCTTTCTGCAGTTGAAATCAAAATACTTTCTGATGTTTATTTATGTTTATTAAGTGCTTTAACTAGTAAATATAAAAAGATGATCAGTTCACATGCTCTACTGCGATCTGTCACAATGACACATTAAAGAATCACAAAACAGTATTAATTGCTTGAATTTCTTAAAAAATGACCAAGCTGAGACTTTTGTTTAATATCAGAAGTAACCTGCTCTTTCTTATCTGTTGGTGTGGTGTCAGTTTTCACTTTGCTTTTTACTGTGTGAGAACATTATGTATGGCACATGAGTAGCATGGCTTGTCGGACTTGGCAACGGTATCTATGAGGGGTGGTCTTTGCAAAGGGTCAATTGCAATTGTAGCTCCACCCCTTTTAAAAAATTGTATTCGTTGTCTTCTGTTTTTGTTTGTACTTTTACAGCATTAAGGTAATTCGTATGAATTTATGAATGAACTGCTTGTCTTAAAATCTTACCAGTTTAGTGACATTTGTTATGACATCACAATGCATATGATAACTTTGTTAACTCTACAAAGTAAAACCACTTTACCAGCTAATTCCTCTTCAACAGTGATGCTTGAGCTACCGCAAAAAAAAGCTCAAAGACATACTTTTTACAATGGCTGTGCACTTGTGTCTCTGAACATAAGGTCTTTAAAGAGCATATGATTAATCTTGTAATGTTAGGAGCAGTGTCCAATAAGTATGTAATATTAATGCTGTTTGCACTTATTCATCAGCTCAAATTTGATAGATTTGACTCATCTTCTAAATTGTCTGCTGTCCTTTGTGACATGGGTGTAATTGTGATAGTGTAAGCACAGAAATGCTGAGAAATCACTGTCGAAATCACACAATAAACTAATGCCCGCCACATAACCTTTTACATTAATGAGGCATATTCATTATAATGGCTTTCCGGACCACTGTGGACTAATGTCATGAATTGCAAAACTAAAAGTGCAAATGTACATTTTATGTATAAGCCAATAGGTGCGTACCGCTTCTTCAGTCTCAAGGTGAAAAATGCTTCAGGAAACCCTGTTGACGACAACTTGAATTAAAGGGGGGTGGTGTGGGGGTTATCTAGATGAAATCTGAATCAGAGGCGATGGAGATGAATAGAGCATGTGGCGAGACTGTCAAGCCTGTGGCCATGAGGCTCTTTGTATCTGTGGAATATTGTATCCTGTAATCAGATTCCTGACTGTGGTTGAATTACTCGTTCTTGTCTTTTTGCTCACACACCTACACCTCACATTCATATCCACACAGAGGGACTGAAATCAAGTATTTTTCATATTGAGGACTGTCAAATGAACATGTTAATTTAGTGTGTCTGATAATGAAAAAAACATTGCATTACACAAATGCAATTAATCATGCCTCCTGAGACATGGATAAATCTGCCGAAGGGATTTCAAGAGCAATTCAAGCTTGAAGTACCACATCCATGTTAATATAATTAAAGAATTTACAGCCATATATGAATGCTATGCAGACTGTATAATGTACTAAACTACTTGGTGTAAGGTGTCTTATAATGTATGGTAATAGATTTAGCAATGGTGTTGTAGCATTGTTTTGATGCAGACAGGTATTGTAGAGTGATTACAGAACAAATTGATTGATCTGTGAGACCGTAAAAATTTATAAAAAGTTTGGTCTCACTTTATATTAGGTCTTTTTAAATACTTTGCACATTAAATACTCTGCACTCTGCCCATTATAATAAAGCAATGTGCATGCATTTGATGTGTTTATATTGAATTTACTTTAATATAAGAACAATATAATTAAGTTAAATTAATTTACAGATGTAATTACGGGATAACAACATAAAAACATAAAATATGTAAAAACATGTATGTAGACAATAAGTGAATTGTATCAAATAATTAATTTTATTCAAGCAAGTAGTTAAGGACATTATAAAGTGGGATATTTATTTGTTTGTTTGTTTGTTTTTTAAAGTTTTTTTTTAAATCAACATGAAACAGAAGTTGTGATCGTCTTTTCTTCTCTATTGTAATGTGTATCTGAGGGCGGACTTGATTTTTGTCACTAATGTGAGAGTCACATTTTTAAAATGCTGTGTCATGTGTGAAACATTGTAAAAGAAAGAATGACTGCATTAATCAACCATGTATTCATAATAAAGCAATGGAAACAGAAGCAATAAACTGAAGTTCACAGTTTAAAAAACGTGTCTAGAACATTTTTCTGCCTTTCACCACAAAAATGTTCAAATTAGGGGCCATTTACACAAAATGCGTTTTTGCATTAAAAACATCCCTGCTGAAAAAACAAAACTATAGAAACCATCTGAAACCATTACAATGGTTACAAACCATTAGCCTTCAGCTTTTTGTAGTGTATTTTGGGACATATTCCATTAAGATTTATTGGTTTTAACAAGACACCAATAAAAATGTGACAAATTACCAGCAGACATCAACAGGGATCATTACCTTTTGCATTAAACCCAATGCAATTCCAATTGCAACCAGTTAAACCATGCAAATTCTTTGATGATTTCTATTGTTGTTTTCTTTTTTAGCAGAGATGAGTCATGGGCAGTGGAATGGGAAAAAAGCAAGGTCAGATGTATTTTTTAAAAGTTGAACTTTAAATCGCTGCATTTTTGTCATCTTCCAGATGTTGTCACACAACAATGAAAGACGTTAGTCTAGCGCAGCTTTACTTTCAAGACAAGGGGACATTAGATGCAAACTTTTGCATATAAATGTCTTAGCAGTGTGTGGACACAACATTCCCACAATAATAAAAATCCGTTCTCTCTCTCTTTTTTTTTTAATCCGCAACACAATCCAACAAAATCTGAAAAGCCTTAATTATCAAGCCAATTAGTTTTTCCAAGCAGCGTGATGCCATTCTGCTCAGGCCCCGCCCATGACCAATGATGAACTGTCTTGTATTAGCCTATCTCTGAAAAAGTTAAAAAAAAGTTCTGCTTTTGAAATACACTTGAAAAAAGTGTTAGAATCCAAGGTCTTTCTTCAAAATTTTTCTTGATTTTGAAATCAAATTCACTGATCGTGCCCTAGAGCTCTTAAGAGATTTGAAAAATATTTATTAGTCGAATTATCATCCGCTGAGTGTTGTTTGGGCACAGCGTAGTCATGTATAGTCCAAGTTTGTTTGTAGATCCTACCAGTCTGAAGGGCATCTTTAAACACACTCTTTATAGTGGTTATAAGGCACATTGTTAAAGTTGTAGCCTTAAGTCAGTCATATCAAAATGCACTCACTTCCCCGCATTAACACTGGCAGTGGGTGCTGCTATAAATTCATGAGGGCACGTGGAAAGCCCAAATGCACTCCGCTGCAGCCATGACACATGCACACAGCTACTGTAATTGTGAGATTCAAATCAGTAGTTATTGGCTTTTCATTTATATGACAATGTGTTTTCAAGTTTGTAAGGGTCCTGATCACCCTGGCAGGGTTTATTTTGCAATAATGATGTCTGACTGTATGTAATCCCTATGAACCATACCAATTCCAACACCCATCCTTGTCCTTGAACGAAGGTCAAAACCCAGGCAACACATGCTCTGACGAGAAGACAGCGAGATGCCTCAGCGGACCATACAGAGACAGGAAGTCACTGTCTATCATCTGTCACCTCCGCCTCAATTAGGGTCACAGGATCAATGTGATTCTGACATTTCCCTGCCACAGAAAGCATTTCTAAAATTTGCGGGATGGATGAGTCTAATCCCTGACGTATCTTTTCTAACAGTTATGTAGGGCAGACTGTTATCTCAAAATACAAGGGACAACACTCTCCATAAATCTGTTTAATAGACTGAGCCAGTAACTTTACTTGCTCAGAGAAAGGGTTGATGAATTGTTGTCCGCTCTCTCCTCTGCTCATTTGCTATATTTGATCCTGAAGTGGATCTGGTTCTTGCTTGCCTGTCATCACAATGTTCAGCAGATGCTTCAGAGTCCCATTTAAGTAATGGAGACACAAAGGGTCACAAAAGGAATTTGCCACAGGAATTATGTATATAATTCAGTGCAGTCAAATGATTAATTGTGAATAATCATTTTCAAAATGTTATATATATATATATATATATATATATATACAGGTCCTTGTCAAAAAATTAGCATATTGTGATAAAGTTCATTATTTTCTGTAATGTACTGATAAACATTAGACTTTCATATATTTT